>JACXGM010003834.1:0-40152 GCA_016801145.1 Umbra pygmaea
TGTATATTCAGTTATGTTCCTGTATATTCAGATATGTTAATGTATATTCAGTTATGTTCCTGTATATTCAGATATGTTAATGTATATTCAGTTATGTTCATGTATATTCAGTTATGTTAATGTATATTCAGTTATGTTCCTGTATATTCAGATATGTTAATGTATATTCAGTTATGTTCATGTATATTCAGTTATGTTCATGTATATTCAGTTATGTTCCTGTATATTCAGTTATGTTAATGTATATTCAGTTATGTTCCTGTATATTCAGATATGTTAATGTATATTCAGTTATGTTCATGTATATTCAGTTATGTTAATGTATATTCAGTTATGTTCCTGTATATTCAGATATGTTAATGTATATTCAGTTATGTTCCTGTATATTCAGATATGTTAATGTATATTCAGTTATGTTCATGTATATTCAGATATGTTAATGTATATTCAGTTATGTTCCTGTATATTTAGATATGTTAATGTATATTCAGTTATGTTCATGTATATTCAGTTATGTTCATGTATATTCAGTTATGTTCATTTATATTCAGTTATGTTCATGTATATTCAGTTTTGTTCATGTAAATTCAGTTTTGTTCATGTAAATTCAGTTTTGTTCATGTAAATTCAGTTATGTTCATGTATTTTCAGTTATGTTCATGTATATTCATGACACATTGAAAAGGTTCCATGGGGATGTTATAGATCAGTGCTGCCTAACCCTGTTCCTGGAGATCTACCATCCTGTAAGTTTTCCCTTCAACCCTAATTTAGCACACCTGATTCTAACAATTAGCTAAAGGAAAGCTAAAATATGTTGCCGACAACAACAATTGGAGAGAAAACCTACAGGGCGGTAGATCTCCAGGAATAGAGTTGGCCAGCTCTGCTATAGATGTTTCAAAGTATTCTTTACAGAACCTTTTTTTTGACAATTTCTCAGTAAAGCTTTAAAGAATCTTTCAAGTTCAACCACAGGGTATTTTCTTTGAATGATTCTTTGAGGTTCTTTATAGTTGTATAAATACTTTGATAATTTTGCCAAAAAGAGTTATAATAACTTATTGTTGCTAAAGCAACAAGGAACCCCCTTCAACCCCACTGTTTACTATATGAACTCCCCATCTACTCACAGTGTCATCTAGTGAGGGGCTAAACTGAGATGGGCCCATGGTTTGTCTCCAGTTCCTCATAACCTGCGGCCCGTCTGGATCCAGTCCATTCCCCACCTTGTGCAGGATGGGTGCAATTGGGAGCTAAGAGAGTTGACACACAGCCTTGTTCAACCCAATGATTCACAGTAACACAGCCCTGTTCAACCCAATGAATCACAGTAACACACTGGCCTATTCAATCCAATGAATCCAACTCATGGCACAGTTACTGGTTATCTGAGGTAAAGACACACTGCTTTTCACCCTTGTACCTTATATAGTTTCCTCATACAATGTTAGGCTCTATCAGACCTGGTATTTCAAGTCATAAAAATAAACATTAATAAAACAGGCGTCTTCATTCCCATTCATTATGTCATAAAGGGTTCGACTAGCAGCCGTAATAAGTGTACCCATGGTTGCAGACTAGGAAATCAAATGTGGTGCTCTGTGGGACCAAACCCAAATGCAAAATGTTATTAACTGTTTAATCCGCCACCACTTAATAACTTCTGTTAAACTTGAGGGTGTCCGTCAGTGTATGAATGTGTGAATGAATGGGTGAGTGTGAGGCAATGTAAAGCGCTTTGGTGGCCATTGTTGGTCAGAAAAATGCGCTATATAAATGCAGTCCAAAATGCAGTCCAAACGAACGACAAAATCACTCAGGAAATGCATGTCACCCTCTGTGTATGGTTAATATTGTACACAGCACAGATTACTTACCACAGATGAAATATATACTCGCTGTGCTGTGCAACTACAAGGTTGGCATGGAAAAATGCAATTTTCCTGGAAGGACAGCTCATCCATAACGCACAGGAGGAATGATGCACAGATCCACCTCCCAAGGATGAAACGCAGTAACAGGTTGTCAAAATCACTCACGTGTGATGCTCAATTGATCCCATGGATTATGTTTAAATAAGTGATCAAGGTCTGTGAAATCATGTGTAATCTATAAAAGGACCCGTAAAAGATGATGCTATACTTGATGCGCAATGGCTGCTATATTTAGCATAGTGGTAAAACATTTAGCCTAAAGAGGGAATATCTAAAGTTGCAAAATATGATTGTGACTTCAGCAGTTTTGAAAATGGAACACAAAATAAATGTAGTTTTAATGCAGGTTTGGCATGTCAGGACGTTTAAAAATAATTTGCAATGATCGGATATTGACTATAGGGTAAATGCAAGGTTAGAAGGCGAGATGCTATCACATTTCAATTGTCTGTAGACTGGCTAACAGTAGCTCTAGAGAAAATGGTTGTATGATCTTCTTGACTAGGGATTAATACATACTAACTAAAATGTGAAAAATTGTTTTAGCACGAGATTTTTGCATTTGTGGAAAAAAGTTAAGCCACGAGCCCTGCATCTGCATATTCATTTATGGGAGGAGGCAAGGCGGGGTAAGTGGTTCGTTCACATGCGGTCAATCTCACGTTGATTGTGATTTATAAAGGAAAGGTGCGGAGGACCTGGCGTACAACCGGTTTTATACATGTGCATTTTTCTGTGGGTAGGTACTTTTCCAGTTTTGGCCGTACGCCATCTTCTGGTATGTAAGCTGCGCAATCTTTTATACATGAGGCCCCTGATCGTCAGGATGATACAGTATATAACACTTTCTTAGTAATTTCTTACAGATACAGTATTGCTTCTCTCCAGCTCTGCAGGAAGGGTCCACTGGGACTGAGAGCCGTTTCTCAGGTAGTAGTAAGGCTTTCCTTTTTCGTCCTCAGACTTGAGCCACTGTTGGAACACACAACAAGATACAATTATAATATATTTATTAACATATACCTTTATTTATGTAAAAAATACTCAGAAGTACCTAAGCAGGCCCTTGTATACATATTTTCATAATTTGTCATATTGGCCCGCATTGAAGGCACCATGCTTTAACCCAGAGAGCTACATGTGGCTACACACGTTGCAGGTTCTCAAATCTCTACCCTGTCAATTCACCGGGCCTCACTTCAATACACTTGCCTGCTCCTGAGTGTGTTCACTGGTGAAAACAGTCTTCCCATCAGCGTCCATGGAGCGGTTCCAGCCTGCCGGGGTGTCGGAGTCTAGACTGGCGCGAGGTATGGGGGCCCGTTTTCCCTGCAGCATGGCTGGGACGTCCCTGGGGAACTCTGAGGAACTGGATTCTGGAGCCTTGTTGTTTTCTGTCGGGTAGTCCTCCTCTGGTAGAGGGGGCTGAGGAACAGACGATTTACTAATACTTTTCAAATGGAAATGAAACTGACGGATCTACTTAAAAAAAGGGAATACAACGGTTCATAACAAAGTTTCTGCTCAAATGGCAAACATTCTTAGCAATGTATGCTAAAATAACATACTGGAATTTTGAAAATATTTCAAACAGATGTGCATGCATGCACCTACTTTACATGATAATTAATGATTTCTAGATTAAAATTATGCTTTATATTTACATAAATGTATGCACAAAGAAAACAGAAAATCTATCAATTCTATGAACATGGCTGAAAACCAGCTAACGAGCTAACAAAACAACACATCTTTAAAGACGATGAAGCATGTACCGGTAGATGTACTCTAGTCTGACTTTCAGACCCTGTTTAGCAGGTTTAATTAACATTATGGCACATCAAGGACTTACTTTCCATTATCCTGTATTATTTTAGTTTTTGCAGGAATACAACAGCAGACAGGTTAGTAAAAAATGATGAGCTAACCCCTACCGGTCCTTCATCTGGGTTCTTCAGCACAGAAGGCAAGGTGACCGGAGAGGACAGGGAGAGCGGCTCCGAAGATACCCAGGACGTAGCCCCAGAATATGGGTTATAGGTGTAGTATCGACCCGTGGAGTCATGCAATAGCTCCTCCCAGTTGGAACCCTGGGATGAGGTTGAGGAGAGTGCTGGGGACGAGGTGGGCGCAAGGCCAGCCGGCACCTCCTTGGGAAGCTCCATATTTATGGAGAGCACGGGGCTGCCGGGGTTGGCCCAGGTTGTCTGGCCCGTGATTGGGTGGTAGTAGAACTCTTTACCGCTTTCCTCGTCAGTGTGCACCTGCCATCCCTCCTGGTCGGGGGTTGGAGCAGCACTCGGAGATGACACCGGAGGGTGTTTCAAGGTGTTTTTCTTCAGCTCGTGGATTTTGGCGTAAACAGCAGTGTTAGGGCTGGCATTCTCCACCTTGACACAGAGAGGATAAATGTGGACACATCACTCTTCAGGAAAGACTCAAGGAAGAAGAATCACTGGAGAACTGGTTCTATATATCTACTGTTTTAATGGTTTGCGTTTGAGAAATTGAGTCCTACTCTTCAGCCTATTTACAGTCAAGCCAGTTGTCCCATCTGCCCCTGTGAGAACACTCTGTGAGAATCTCCACTGGACAATAGAAGGAGGGGTAACCTGTCCCCTACCACCACGCCTTCCTCTACTCCCCTGAGGTAACAAAGCTCTAACTTGAGATAAAATATCACTATGGTGGGACCGCCTGAGTTACACAGCTCATCACAGTACGCTCAGACTTACAAGTTACACAGCTAAATGCACTGTAGGTACTGAATTCAAAGGGAAATTAATTGAAAAAAATACTGTAGACAAATGTGAATACAGTGAAACATCCACTACATCCTTAGTGTTCATGAAGGAAAAATGCCAAGGGAATTAGGCATTTTAAGATTTTGGGAATACGCCCTTGACTTACCTGGGAAACACCCAGAAAGCTTGAAACCCTGTGTCTGAAGCTACGATAAGCGTTGAAAATCATGTCAGTCATTTCCTTGAAAAAGTTAACTCTTCAACCAATTTAGTGATCAAACATACATCCAATCTGAAGATATTTTCATTTTAACCAGTTTTAAGTAGATCCAAAAGGAGAAGTGTATCAAGGAAATAGTACCATTTGTTCAGACAGTGTAGCAGTTCCTTCTTTTGATTACTACCTGGATTCAGGAGATGCCTTTTCAGCGACACTTTTCCAGAAAACACAGAAAAAGCTAGAGACACAAAAGTACAAAGTAACTGTCTTTTTTTCTATCCATTGTCTTTGTGTATCTTCTTAAAAAGACATTCCTGGAAAAAAACATTTAAAGAAAAGCACAGCAGCAAGGAAATGTTTCTATGACATTGTATCTTAGCTGGACACATGTGAACCACACACTCAACTGATCTAAACAGACAGACAAACAACCACAAAACACACACACCAACATAAATACAAGAGAAACAAAAAAGATTGGATGCAGGGAGGTTGAGAGAGAGACCAATGTTTAACTGTCATTTCCTCTGTAGTCCTGTGGACTAATGGGAGGGTAGAACATAAACATGCATCCTAGTTAGGTTGTTTATATATTGCTGACAACATCTTAGCTGTTACGCTACCTGAATAACACATCAAACACCAGGACCTGTTAACAATTTATATTTTTCACTACCAAATTTTTCTCCACAACTATGTCTAATAATAATAAGAATAATCAGAGAGCAAAATAAAAAATAAAAACGCAATGTTATGTTCTTGGCTATTTGCAATGAAGCTGGGAAAATTTGTATAAATGCACAGTACCGTAGTTCTGTGATGGATTGATGACGTAGCAGAGGTATTCTAAACTGCTGATTCCTATGACATCACGGTAATGTAGCAGAGGTATTCTACAATCCCAATGCCGAAAGAGTTGGGACAGTATGGGAAATGCGAATAAAAACAAAGAGGACTGATTTATAAGCGTACTTTGACTTGTATTTAAAAAGAAAATATATAAAGACAAGGTATTGAACATTTTACCTAATGAACTGCATCGTTTTTTTAAGGTAAACGTTTATAATGAAATTGATGCATGCAACACTTTCCAAAAAACTTGGGAAAGCGGTGATTTAGGACTAATAGCAATGTGACAAGTTGAAATAAGAAGGTGATGTGAAACAGGTGAGGTAATCATGTAATCATAGTGTCTAAGGAGCCTCTAAAAAGGCCTAGTCCTTCAAGAGCAAGGATGGGTCGAGGCTCACCAATCTACCAACAGATACGTCAGCGAATAATCCAACACTGTGAGAACAACATTCCCCAAAGACAAATCAGTAGAATTTTGGTTATTTAACCTTCAGTGCAAAATATAATTTAAAGAGTCAAGGAATCCGGTCAAATCTCAGTGAGTAAAGGGCAAGGAGAAAAAACACTTCTGAATGCGCGTGATCTCCGATCCCTCAGACGTCAATGTGTCTCTAATGGACATCCTGACATGGGCTTGGGAATACTTTGGTAAACCTATGTCAGTCAACACCATATCCACAGGCTTTACTATGCAAAGCAGAAGCCATACATCACACTGTCCAGAAGCACCGCCAACTTATTTGGGCTCGGTCTCATCTGAGATGGACAGTATCACAGTGGAATCCTGTTTTGTGGTCTGATGAGTCAACATTTCAAATAAAAACAGCCGTCGTGTTCTCCGGACCAAAGAGGAAAAGTACCATCCAAACAGTTATCAGTGTCGGGTCCAAAAGCCAGCGTCTGTTATACTATGGGTGTGTGTCAGTCCCGACGGCATGGGTACCCAAGTAAAAAAAAGTATATTTAAATTAATGCAGAAAGATTTGTACACGTTTTGGAGCAACATTTGCTGCCATCCAGACATTCTGCCCGGATTACAAGTGCATGGTTGCAAAAGCAGAGAGTGAGGCGGCTAGCATGGCCTGCCTGCAGTCATGACCTGTCTCTGATTGAGAATGTGTGGCATTATGAAGCACAACATAAGGCAACGAAGGCCCCATACAGTTGCACAGCTGAGGACATGTATAATGGATAAATGGGGAAAAACTCTGCTTGCTAAACTTAACCAACTGTTGTCTTCAATGCCAAAATTCTTAAGTGTTATTAAAAGAAAGGTGATGTTACACAGTGGTAAATAGTCGACTGTACCAAATTGTTGCAGTCATTAGATTTGAAATGAGTGTATATTTTTTTTTATAAATTAAATTCAGAAAGTAAATGATCAAATAATTGGTTAATAATGTGTTTTCAGTAGTACAGGAATTGAATTGAATTTTCAAATTACTTTTTTTTAATTATTTTATCCATTTTCCATACTCTACAAACGTTTTTTGGAATTAGGGTTGTATACTGTACACACAAAATGGTAAAGTCCACTCCATGGTATTTTTTTATATTTAGGCATGCACAGAGATGATACACAGTCCCATCCCTAACTACGTTGTGGGGGACAATAAACATTCCTTGTGCGGACCACAATCAATATGCAAGCCAAAACAAAAACTAAAAAGTCACTTTCAGGTTTCTGTTTTTTACCACCTGATAAGTTCTCCTTTTAATTGTGAGAATGGCCTATCGAAAGTGGCTGCAAATTCTGGCTACATGTTTAGGTTAGGACATCATACACTGTGCAATGGAAAGCCCCAGTTATAAAGGATGAGCCTCTTATTAAAGTCATAACGAAACCTGGTGCATGAAACACAAAATAACATTCTGAAATACATTATGCGTAATAGTAAAAAAGGATTGCGTATACCGGACTGCAAGTCAGGTATAGCGTGTTATTCCCCCTACTGCTACTTTATAACCAAGCAAAAAAAGTATACCTAATTGTACTTGAAATGTATTTGATTTATACTAAATATACTTTTAGTATAGTATTTTGGTATGTATATTTTGAAAATATACTTCAAATATATTTAAATATATTGAATTCATACTTGTGGTTACTTGTGTAAGTGTTCTAGAAGTATAATACTGGAGTATAATTGAAATATTTTACTTGGGTAAAGAAAAGGATACCAGAATGACTGGTTCAATCAAAGCAATGCTGAGGTATTTTCTGCCAGTCAGCAATACATAGTATATAAACAAATAAATAAATAAACGAATAGTAAAAGTGAATAGAGGACATGTCCTGACTCATGCTTCTCCTTCTAGAATGCTTACCGTTAAAGGAGAAGAGAAAACACACCTTTAATTCACATTGTGTTCCTGGCTGCGTGTATAGGCCATGGTCAACTATTTACTCCTTGCATGTGACTCATTGTCAATGATTACTGTTTAGTATATTGCCATGAAAACCTAGATGGAATTCCTCATGTGTAGTTTCACCTTTTTCCCTCACAAGGCATGTGCAAACATTTTCATGCATATCATCATTACATTATCACACGTATGATTAGATCGATACTTCTGACACTGCGTAAACAGGAACAAGGAAGTTAATGGAAGATACAAAACCAACATGTAGTTTACACCTGAGTGTAATGGGCCATAACGTTCCAGAAGTGACCAGTCAATACACATAATGTTTCATAATAAAGTCACGTCAGTTAATCTTGAGAATGTATTTAACCAAAGTTAAATCAAATATTCTATATGGTTAAGGACCTGTATTGAAATGCATGTAGAAGTGGTCAGAAATGTTAAGTATTTAGAGCAATACCCTGTGACTTACCCTGTGACAAAATATTTCAAAACTGGTGGGTGGTAAGTTTAATAAATATGTGTGTGCTCAAAAAATGTAATATAGTCAAAGGTCAAAATAGCTTAGAAATGACAGCTTGCTTTGAGTTACCTTAACTTATAATATATTTGTAATATGTTATCTTACAGTAATGAGCACACCAAAATATGATTTAGGTTTTTAAAATGTATAATTCATTACATCCGAATAACAATTAAATCTGTCAGTGTCACTGACCAAAGGACTAGTTTACCTGTTTAAATTGTGTTTGGTTACTCCCAGGCTCAATGTAGAGTATCCTTTAAAAAGATCAAGTAGAAGACATATCACTCCAGGTTTTCCTCCATTTTAAAAGTAACGTGTTTACCTCCCTCATACTAATCCTCCCCTCCCGCACTGCTGCACTAGTTGTCAGGTATGGTTCAGCACTCAGGTAATCACTCTGCCAAGCAACAGGACGTGAGGGAGTGGTTGCAATGCTTCTAACTTTAACCTTATTTTGCCTGATCACAATTGCACATAATACAGCCAATATAATAGTGATAAGACAGTATGAATATATCTCAGTGTTGTAGAGAAGCATGTGTTTGTAATCATAAATATTGTTCACAATTGCCAGATAAAATAGTGATCATGACTACAAAATCTGCATTCCGTTTCAATTTGAAAAAAATTATGTATTTTTAGCTTAGAGGTTAAGTTTAGGGTAAACATTAAAATAAAGGTTATGGTTAGGGTTAGATAATGTTTAGGGTCCCCACAATGTACTGTAGTAGAAGCAGTAAATATTTGTGACATTGCATTCGGGGTTGCATAATAGATTAGAGCATGAGAATGTATTTGTGTGTGTGGGTTTCCAGTTGTTGGAGATCAGAACCATGGGGTGAGGCTCGAAGCCCAACAGTACAGGAAACGACTCCTCCTTAGGTTTTGTAAACACAAACACAGCTAAGCACTGCGGCCAGGGGCATCCGCTAGCTGGGTACCATGGGTTGGTGGGGGTATCCACCACCCCTACTGATGACAGAAACAAACAAGCGTGGACTCATTCCTTAAAGGGTTGAGAAACCAGCTCAACACAAATATCATATTGCATGTTACATCTTGTCCAATATGTCTGTTGCTAATTATGCCTCACCACAACATACTGAATGTAGCAGTCAACAGTGTCGGACATACCGACACACTTTTTCTCAGACAGTTTATGTGTTTACAGTTGTTACTCGGTTTCAAGGGAGATTGAATTGTTTGGATCGAATACAGTCTTAATAAAGAGATAAATTGATTATTCCTTGTGTTGCTGCATAGAGATGTTGATTAACTTATTTAGTGATAAATATATTGAGTGATAAATATAATCTATGAATATAGACTTTAGTGGACACTACTGAAAATGTTACTTATCAAATAAATGTTGTTCATCCATAAAAAAGCATGGTTGAATGTATTTTTTACCTTTGCATTTTGTTCAAATATGTAATAATTTGCCCTGAAAAGTGTTGAAATTAAAAGATTTGTCATCCATACATCCATGCCTTTAATTTGCAGTGGAAAATAACAGAATTCTTGGTTATTCAATAAAGACATTTTAATATGGTTTGGATAATATTATTGATACCCTTTAGAAGTTGTATGTAATAATTGTATTGTATAGATACCTCAAGCAGACCCTTCTCTTTTAACTACTATCACAGGTGTCTTCAATCGCATAATCACTCATTCAACCAGTTTAAAAGGAGAAAAGTTCACAATGTTTTGTGTCACTGTATGTACCACAATGAACATCAGAAAAAAAATCTGAGTTATCTGAGGTAATAAAGAAGTTAATAGCCAAGCTTGGTACACGTACTGTATATTTAAAGGCTACAAGACCATCTCTGAGGAAATTGATGTGTAAGAATGAAGGGAGGCAATCCAAGCCGACCTTACAAGCTACAGTGCAACAGTTTCAATCGCAATGTCTATCAATGTCTGAGTGAAACTGGGCTCCATGTTAGAAGACCCCACTTCTAAGAGAGAATCACAGAAAAGTCTGACTGGAGTTTGCCATAATGCCTGTGGAAGAATGTCCTTTGGACAGACCAGTTGAGCTTTTTGGTCAGTCACAAAAACTCCATGATTAAAGGCAAAAAATTAAAGCTGTCAAAGAAAAGAACACCATCACTACTGTTAAACACGGAGGAGGCTCAGTGATGTTTTGGGGTTTCTTTGCTGCCTCTGGTACTGGGTGCCTAGAATGTGTACAGAGTGATATGATATTAATAGACTCAAGGGATTTCACAAGGCATGAGTCCTCCAGCAGGATAATGACCCAAAATGTTTGCCAACAGCATAGAACCCTGTATTCCACTGTTGGTTTGCTTCCAAAACTCAGCAGGGTCAAGCCTGGTTAGTCCCTGGATGGGAGATTAATGCTGCTGGAAGTGGTGATGAAGGGCCAATAGTGGGCACTCTTCCCTCTGGTCTAAAGATCAATCCTAATGCCCCAGGGCAGTGAAGGTGACATCTGCTCTTTCTAGGGTGCCTTAGATGGGACGTTAAATGGGTGTCCTGACTCTCTGTGGTTGGCACTTATCACAAGAGTAGGATGTCAACCCCGGTGTCATGGTTAAATTCCCAACCAGGCCTCAAAATAATCATGGCCACATGATAATCCCACTTATTAATAATTGGAATATCACTCACCTCTCCACCTAATAGGTGATGTGTGGTGAGCTTTCAGGCACAAAATGGCTGTCATGCATTACCCAAGTGGGTGCTACACATTGGTTGTGGATGAGGTGGGTATTCTCTCTCACTATGTAAAGCGCTTTGGGTTTCTTGAAAAGTGCTCGATATGTTGAATTTATTTATTAAAGCATACCCTAAATTACATTTTTCCAGATTTTCCTCTCTTCCCAATTCCCACTAACCCTGCCTTGTTGGCAGCTCCACAACTCCTTGGACAGATATGTGGGATAACAACATATTTCATCCAACCACATGCTGCCCGGGCTGCCGATTCTTTCGCAATGGTCACCCAACATGGAAGTCTTTAGTTGGATCATGCACGGGATGACTACGTTCACTGATTATACTTTCCTGATTGAATTTACAGGCGCCGATCTGAACACAAGGAGTCGCTGGAGAGCGACGTGGCAGGATAGATAATCTGAATAATCTAACCCAAATCCCGGAAAGCACTTTTTTTGCGCTCCCTCATGCAGGAGGCCCGGGGAAGTCAGAGAACCCATAGTCAGGCCTGAACCTGTGAGTATCATGAAGTAGACTGTCCTGCAATGCAGCGACTTAGCACACTATGCCATGCATACCCCCCTGGGTACCAATACTTTTATCCATGTCTGTATATGAACTTTATCTTGACTTCCATTCTAAATATTGTAATTATCCTGTGCTTTAGTAGACTCTGGTAAAGTCCCTTAATGGAAAGCCAAGAGTCAAAAGCCAAAACTGAATTATCTCACAATGTTGACAGATACACAACGCTGGGAACATGTAATACATTGTTGTTGTGCATACATACAAACTTTTCTTTGTATTGTTTTAAATACAGTTCTCTTTTACTGCAACACAGGCTTTAGCATGTGTGCTTAAATATAATAGAATTCAATGTTAAAGATAGCAAATAAGCAAATACCTACATATGAATACTTAAAAGGTGAACTTTGTGCATTGAAATACAATCACACATATTTTGGGATGGAAGATTTAGGGAGCTACACAGATTGTTCCTGAGTGACACTAAGTCAGTGGTTCTCAAACCTTTCCTGGGGAACCCCAGCCATTCCATGTATTGAAAGCATTCCAGAGTACACCTTGTCAACTTATTATCAAGCTCTTGACTGCTTAGTTCAGGGGAATTATTTCAGGGCAACAAAAAAAGTTTGAGAGCGGAGAACTAAAACCCGGTTGCTGGCTAGGGAATGCTTTCACATCCAGGGGCGGTTCTACACAGGGGCCTACAGGGGCCCCTGTAAAAATGACACTGGCCCCCTCTGTGGCCCCCCCTGAGCTGACTGAATAATAAAAATAAAATAAATAAATTGATCTTGATAAATTGATATTACGATTTTATGCGCTAGTGCCAAAATGTGCCCCTCTGATTAAACACTGGCCCTGTTCTTGTCTAGAACCACCACTGCTCACATCCAACGCATGTGCTCGTGAAAATGTGCTGGTTGAGCAAGCAGTGTAATGAGAAACAGATGTGAGCTCTACATCAGAGGACTTGTGTTGAATTTCAAATCTCCCAAACTGACTGTGGCTTTTTTAAAAGAGGCAAGGCTATAATCACGAGTTAGAGATGAGAAAATTGGAAAGTAAGAAATATTTGACTAAAAATAACTTTGAATGATGTGTAGACATCTGTATGGTATAAAATGAATAACTTGTTGTTAAACATGTAATGAAGTAATGTGATGGTGATACGTTAGTTATACAGTTCACTTTAAAGGTCCACTGTGTAAAAGTTCACACATTGAAAAAAGAATTCCTTTCTCTTTTAGTGACCAGCTCCCAAAAGCTATAGTAGTTTGTGCAAATATCTTAATTTAGAGTTAGAGATGGGAAAATTGGAAGAAAAATTTGACAAAAAATAACTTAAATGTTTAAACATTCCGAAGGAAAAAAACAGTTTAGACAAGACAATGATGTTCAGCATTATGCAGTGGTTATTTTGTCATTTAAACAGGAAATGTAATAAGAACATGACGAGTTGTGTTTCCACAGTGAGTTGGGTAAAAGAGCCTTTAAGTGTTCTGCTCCATTAGCATGTAATACACTGCAGGGTCACTTGAATCTTGATGTACTGGTACTGCTTAATGACTTTAAGGTCATGTTAAAAAACCTTGAGGTAAACTCTTTCATTTGCAATTGTTTTTAAATATGATGTTGATCTTTTATTTTTCTTATACTGTGATTGTATGGTGTTTGTCTGTGCTGACTCGCTGTTGCCTATCTTTGCCAGGACACAGCAAACTGAAAAAGAGATTCTTAAACTGAATGAGTTTTTCTCCATGGCTAAATAAATGTTAAATAAAATAAAATATGTAGCAGGAATTGTTACACTCACGTACTGAACAAAGGCTTCCATGTTGAATGATATGGTAAAATATGTTTGAAGGATTTGCAGACAAGGCAGTGCCAGGTGCAATTGGACATCACCAAATGTTAGGGGAGAAAATACATTTAAAAATGTATTTGTATTTTGTTTGTCCATTCTGTGGGACATAAATATTGCCCCTAGATAAGTTAAGAACAGGGCCTTTGACAATCTCAACATGTCCTGCCACAACAGCTTAAGAACAAATCCTTTGCTTTTGTCCAGAGTGACTTACAATAAGTACAGGGACATCCCCTGGAGGAACTTATGGTAAAGTGCCTTGCTCTAGGACACAATGACATTGGCACAGTCAAGTGTCAAACCACCAACTTACATGTGTGAAACTGACCCTCTATCACTTGTTGCCCAAGCGTTACACAGATGTGCCACAAGGCCCAAAACCTCATGACCAACGCTAGCAGATGGAACCTTATGGGTTTCTCCTGATTCTTCAGCTGACTTCTTGGTGTTGGTGATGTCATTGACACTAGTGACTCGCGCTGGTTACCATTGTATTGCAGCTCTATTTTGGGACACACTTTCTTCAACCTTCCTAAAGTCCAACACTGAAGACTGACATTTAGACATATGGCCCTACCTAAGAGCATTACAGAAAGTTTATGTTCAGTTTTAGCATAGGTGATGTGCGATGGTTTACTGATGCCCTCCAAAACAAATCATTACATAGACTTGCTCTTACTCATACATAACTGCACATTTGCTATGGTCGCATGGAATGATCTATTTATGGTTCTTGAAATGTTTAAATTAACATTTGGAGGCAGGATTTTGTCCTACAGTGATGCATTTTTATGTAATAATATGCCAATCCATGTGAGGTATGCAGAATCAGTGTGGACATTTAAATCTTAATGGAATGCTTAAGTGTTCTTTTGGATGTCCCAGGGTAAAGCAGAGCAGAAAGGCTATGGGTTGAACTGCACTCCTTGTCTCAGTCAAGCTGACTCCACTGATTCACTGCCACTAAACCTATGATGACTGAGAAATTGGCTTGCTTACACATTCCATACCTGTCAGTAAGAGGAAACATAAACCCAGGTATTTTTTTAATTTATTTATTGAGCTGATCTTACCAGTACCCCTGCTCACATTACGCCTGATCACAGTACACCTGGTCACAAAACACCTGCTCACAGTATGCCTGCTCACAGTACACCTGATCACAGTTCACCTGATCACAGTTCACCTGGTCACAAAACACCTGCTCACAGTACACCTGGTCACAGTACACCTTTTCACAGAATGCCTGCTCACAGTACGCCTGCTCACAGTATGCCTGCTCAAATTATGCCTAGTCACAGTACACCTGGTCACATTTCACCTGGTCACAGTATACCTGGTCACATTTCACCTGGCCACAGTGTACCTACTCATAGTACACCTGGTCACATTACTTCTGGTCACAGTACACCTACTCACAGTACACCTGGTCGCAGTACGCCTGGTCATAGTACGCCTGCTCACAGTACGCCTGCTCACAGTACGCCTGGTCACAGTATGCCTTTTAAAAACGCCTACTAATATTTACTGTTACTTTTGATGAGATATTGTGTTTCCTTGGCTGAAGCTCAGGACATTTTTAACAACTTGATGAACAACTTGATGAACAACTTGGCCATAATGGCCCATGGACACAGCACTCTAATCTCCACCACACGGTTAAAACAGTCTCTGGATTTGATTTCCTCTTAAAAATTTAGATGCAGACAGCGCCTCCCTGTGGACTCTAGTAATACAGGAACATAATAAATCCATCATGTATTCATGAGTAGCTTGTGTTGCACACTGCCCAGTGTTAAGATGCTCTCGCAACTATTGCCACTGTTGTCACTAATCAGTATGTAGAATGTCTATATGCCTGCTTTGCTGTACAGTGGGCTGCCTCCCTTTAGCTAATTTAGCAGGAGTTCTTAACCAGAGGGACTTTACAGTAGTAAGTTAATACATGCCCACACTGCAACGCCCACACACCGAATGGGAATCAAACACGCGGCTTTGCAAGTGTTGGACATCCTGTCATCACACCCGGCTTCCTGTCATTCATACTTCCAGGCGCTAGACAGGCAGCAAAAGCTAAGCACCACGAAATGACACACAAGTATTATGTCTAGGTTCCTATTCATGTCTGACCGGTTGAGCTCCACAATAGGAAAGCAACCTCTTTTTTAAACAATGTATTCATGAGACAGCTCATGTTTTCCATACAGACTAATCCAGCATTTATCCTATAATAACTAGCCACTTCCTACGATAGGGCCTTTCAGATATTAAAATTAGTGGGATGCAGGAATAACATGATAAATGTGACCCTGTATGTTGGAAGTCATTTTTCACTATTTAGCCAAGGTATGTGGATTCTTCTGGGAACCAATCTCTAATGAAGACATCATAATAGCCCTTTTTGGATTCTTTAAGATTGTACACTAGTACCCCATTCTTTAAGAATGTACACTTGTACCCCATGTATTGTATATCTTAAAGAACCTGCCCTCTAATTTCAACAGTTACCTAGTCACATACACCTATTTGCCTATATTAAGAAAACACTTAAACAAAGTATCTACACACTTTTGGGATTAACATCCCATGATGCTCAGTGCCTGTTCAAAAAGGCTTGGATAGTCCTTATTGCCTGTTGCTTTGATTCCCATGGGTCGGGCACATTTGTCAGAAGCAATAGTGAAAAAGACTAGTCAACCCCCCCCCCAATTTTCCTCCCCTCCCAATTCCCTCTAATCCTGCCTTATCGGCCGCAACTCCTTGCACAGGTCTGTGGTATGACGAGGGGCGCGCACATGGTTCATCCAGACACATGTCGCCCTAGCCGCCAATTTATTTTCGCACTGCATGTTTAACACAGAAGCCTTTAGTTAGATCATGGGCAATGGACACAAGGAGTCGCTAAACAGCGACGTAGCAGGATAGAAAATCTGAAAATCCCAGGCAACACTTTGCCAATTTGAACTGCATCGTGCAGGAGAACCAGGGAAAGTCAGAGAACCCAAAGTCAGGCTCGAACCTGTGACTATCATGACGTAGACTGTCATGCTACGCAGCTACTTAGCCCACTGCGCCACGTGAACCCCACAGTAATCAGATTTCTACACAACTGAAAACTTTTGGGTGATTCTGGAGGGGCACATTTGAGTGATTTCCAATACCAACAGCCATCGTGTCACTTCTGGTGACTTGTAGAGCATATATGCCAACACTGTTGTTCTGTTATAGTAGCTTATAACCCCGAAGAAGGCAAATTTGATGACGAAACGTTGGTAATTTAAAATATAGTCTTTTGGAGTAAGAAACCTGGAGTGTGCGTCTTTATTTTTGCTGGTATAGTAGCTTAACATCATATGGCCCAAGTTCACATTAGTCTGTGTTCACTTTGTTTTGTTGCTACTCTGTCCATTGCTAAACAAAAGACTGTCCCCATTTCAAATCAAAGTTACACCACACAGCTGGTTCCCTACCTAAACCTCCACTACTTAGCAATTAATTATTGTACCTGTGTCTGTGTTGGCGGTGGAGAAGCAGGTGTGATCAATTGTGTAGGTTCAGCCAATGCAGACAGAATCACAGCCGAGTCTGTCTCTGATATTATGGGAGACTTATCCAGTTCCAGGTCCAATATGGATTCATAAATATTCTCAGAGTCCGATCTGTCCCCAGTGTCTTCTACCACCTCCACCTTCAGCTCCACAGGAGCTGCCGGCTTCTCCAGAGATTCCTGTTTGGAAGTGCCACCTCTGCTGGTAACCTCAACGTTGGGGATGATGGGCGTATCTACTGGTATGGGATGCAATGTTCGGTGCAGAGGGTCAGCTGGGCTGAAGCTGGGGACTCTGGACTTCAAAGACAGGGGATCCTCCGTCAACAGGGTTTTGGAGGAGACAAAGGGCAGGCTGGAAACCAGGTTTAACTGCTTCTTGTATTTGGCAGTATCACTGGTTTGAGGCGGGAGCTTTACTGAAGGAATGTCAGGGGCAACATGTGAGTGAAGGCCCGGCAAAGAGTCATTCAGCCCGCCACGCTTATGCACCGCTGGCGGGGGGTCGTGAAATTCTAAAGGGACGCCAAATGTGGACATGCGATGCTCCGTCTTCTTGTGAGTCTTTGGGGAGCGAAGGCGAATGGTTACCTCGTCTCCCGCCCTAACTTCTTCCACCCGGTCGGGTACGGAATGCTTTGGGACTAGAACAGGCACAGGCACAGGAAGTGGAACCAACACCTCATTGAGACCGGGCGGGTCAGCAAAGTCTAGTGGGGACGGGATTTCTGCGGGGAGCTCCTTGACATATTTAGCAGGTATATAGAAGGGTCGTGCATGATCGTCCTTGCATACCTGCCACCAGTGGTCATTCGTCTTGGCCAGCAGGATGTACCGTTCATTGGGTTTGATGGACACGGTGCCGCCATCACGGCCCTCGTACTCATATTCAAATTCTACCAGCACCAGCCCCAAGTTGCACACCATGGAGGACATTGTGGCAGCCTGCTCCTTGACCATGCAGCCCCTACTTTACCTCAGGCTTGGTTAAGGATCCACTGCAGTCCCCCTAAAGGAGAAAGAAAAATGTGTTTACTACACTCATACTTTATAAATGTATCTGGCAAATTAATGCAAAAGTCAACCTGAACATCCTAAACTTTACCAGGATCAGTAAGAAATTAAACAAATTCTGCCCGGTGTGGGGTAGGTAGTCAAATAGCAAAAAGATACAGTAAATCGTTTTTCATTACTTAAAAAGGGCTCACTGGAGCGTGTTGTGTTTTCCAATACCAACAACAAGTGTTAGATTTGACATGTTAAGGAAGTGATACAGACTAAAAATAAAATGCTTTGAGTTTTGTTTTGAGTTTTGTTACATGTGTGATACATAGCCTTGAAGTGATCGGGACAGCCAATGTAACATCTTTATATTTGTAATGTAAAGTGGGATAATCTTAAACCTTTTTCATCAAGATTTTACCTGATCTATTATTGGATTTTTTTCCTTGCTTTGTTCCTTCCCACTAATCTCAAACACATCTATTCAGTTTTCAACATCTAGTCTTTCATCCAAAAATATGTAGTTTCAATGTCAATTGATTAGTGGGTTCATTGTCAGTATCTTTTGTTGAAATTGAGATCTCTGTATGGTCCATAACAGATATGGATGTGACGGACAATATAACTACCGTATCTTAGCTTGCACATTCACTACATTTTTGAGAGCCTGTTTTCTAATGAATATTCTCTGAAAAATCATAAGCGGTAATACATTAGGAAGGAAATCCAGCGACGTGCATGCTTAGCATCTGACACTAACATACTGTAGTGTACACCATGAGGGCTTTTAAAACACAAAATCTGACAAATTAGTAACTTTGCGGGGGTCCACGTGGTGTAGTGGACTAAGTCGCTGCCTTGAAGGACAGTCTACGTCAGGCATAGTCAACTCTGGCCCTTGAAGACAGTTCCGCTTCGTCTTTTCATTGCAGCTCTCTAATCTGGGACTTGTTTCCATAGATATCCATTATAAAGGCTAGATGACTTAAGGCGGAGTCTCTAACGTCATCACCGGCGGCCATCTTGTCACAGGCAAGCTTAGTGGGCTCTATGGTACCTAATGTAAGGTGAGTGATCGCAAATACTCTAATCTTGCTGAAATCTTGACGGATTTACAAATGGTTTAGTTTCTTACAAATGTTAATAATGTGGCTATTATTCTGGATGCTTTATATATAATATGCCATTTTTTCAAAAAGTATGCAGTGTCATAACTACATCTCTGACATTTGTAACAAACCAAACCGTTTGAAAATCGGTAGAAAATTGAGCATGTTATGGTTATTTCAAAGTACATGCACCATTAACACACAATGTTATGAGTAAGCGAGCTGTCTGTGGCAAGATGGCCGCCAGGTGCAGACGTCGACCTCCATTGGCCAGCAGCGCTGACGAGACATCTAGCCTTTATTATGGATATCTATGCTTGTTTTGACCTGGTACACAAGGTGGGTGCAATTTATGATGAGGTAGGAAAGAAAACCAGCAGGTTCTGGCCTCGTAGGGTTAGAGTTGACTAACCCTGGCCTACCTCATGATAGTCAGTGGTACTAAATACTAACTTGTTTTAAAATATATATTGTTTTACATTTTCATTGTATATACTGTACAGTATATCTTTCTTGATGTTTACTTTCAATAAATAAACACTTAATTCTCAGATACATGGTTTTAAACAATTTAGTTAGTTGGTGTAAAACATTTGCACTGCAGTGTATATAAAATGAAAATAATAAGGTGTTAGCGTGTTGTGTTTGGTATACTAATGAGGCTATCTATAATTTTATAATTCTCATTTAAACTATGAAACATTACATTCTCTTTAGTACAACAACAAAAATTACAACATTTGCTTAAATTCTTAAATTACAAGAATTTTAACTTTTAATATAGAATTAATATATAATTCGAATAGTTTCAGTGTGAGATAACAAATTTTAAAATGTCACGTCCATAACCTGTCTGTGTCAAATTCTACATCAACATCTGTTCAAGAGTAGTTGTCAAAAAGATGTTACGTTGGTCCACTGAAAACACAAGGACTACATTCTACACACCCTCAGTTTGGTGTTCAGCGGGTAAAAAGTGGGGCAAAAACGTATTTAGTCAGACACCAATTGTGCAAGTTCTCCCACTTAAAAAGATGAGAGAAGCCTGTAATTTTCATTATAGGTACACTTCAACTATGAGAGACAAAATGAGGAAAAAAATCCAGAAAATCACATTGTAGGATTTTTTATGAATTTATTGGTAAATTATGGTGGAAAATAAGTATTTGGTCACCTACAAACAAGCAAGATTTCTGGCTCTCACAGACCTGTACCTTCTTTTTTTTCAGGAGGACAACTTGCACAATTGGTGGCTGACTAAATACTTTTTTGCCCCACTGTTTATGGTGAGGGCCACACCTTAGCCTAAGACGAAAGCCCTGAGTCCTCTGCCAAGTGGTCACACATATACTGTACCAGCATAACAAACAGTCAGGCCCGTATTCTAACATGAAACCACACAGCTGCTGTGCCACATCATTTAATGCAGTATGGCAGTTTCACACAGAGTATGACATGCCATAATAAAGGTTTTCTACATGAACATGTTTCATGTCAGTTAACAAATTTGGAATTCAGGTGATTGGTTTTTATACAGTACAGGTTCATTTTAGGTGTTGTCATAAACTTATTTAGATTTGACCTTTAAAAGAATAATACCAATCCCCACATAAACTGATTCCCCATTGAACTAAACACTAGGCAAGCTCATTGGTTTAGAAGTCAAGACAAGTTAATTTACATGTCATAGAGGTGTACAGTAGTGACCGCATATTACACCACACTTTCAACAGGTAGATTGACATTTTCATGGTATGGATAAGAGCATCCGCTAAATGCCTCAAACGTAAATGCAAGTATTATTACAGATGTTTTCTTGATAGGTTAACAATATGAGGCGATTCTACGTGCTGCTTCTCAGCGTGTTTGTTTTACCTTGACAATTATTTGAAAATACCTTTATGACTTTAAAGCTAACGTCTGTGACTTTCATAATTGCCTTAAAAAAGGTAGGCCCCCCATTTTAGTTCGGATGTGTAGTATATTGTTTATATTATATTTCTTAACTAGAAACATTGTCTAACCACAGTTAGCTTGAAACCCGATGGTGTTTTTCACTGTTAAGGTAGCCATTTCCTTACCTAGTGTCAGGCAAAAAGTATGACGTATGGTTTGCTAAAGTGGAGGAAGTACGGTTCCCAGGACTGTCAATCAAACCAGAGCCATACAGTGAAGTCTATTGAGGTTGCAAGGCGGGCCCAACCTCTAGACACAGTAAAGCAAGAGAGAAAATACGTCCGTAGACACCTCAGAGAAAGTACTGAGTGGGGACACCTTTTAGCCCGACAGTAGCTATATACACATTATGTAGAACCCAGAGGCCTAAATATTGCCTAACATTGCAGATTGTTTTATGAATGCATGGCTCTATTTGTGATGTGACGGTTTACTTTTGGACGGACTCATAGAGTCCCTTCCTCTCTCTAGGCTGGCTGGGCTGTGAATCAGGAAGACATGGCGTTCTGCTCAGAAACATAACAAACATCGTAAAAGTCACCAGTTTAGGAAAGGCCCGACACCAGGAAACAGGATGTGCTCACAATGGAAGTCTTCCCACATCACAGATGTTGGAAGCTGTGTACCCAATACTACTTAATACCCTAAAGCTAACTGTAATAATTTGCTATCAACAGTGATCGTAAATCAGATTCCTTACATGCAGATATATTGTGCAAACACACACGCAAATGTTGGTTAACGACGTAACAACATAAATCAATGTGACCAAAGCCTGTTTAAAATATAAAACATGTACTAAAACATAAATCAACACTATTCTCATTTGGATACATAAAGTACAATTAAGGTAAACTCAAGTGTCCAAATACTGTTGAGCTCAAACGTTTGCATACACAGGAAGAATGTAACATTTTCTGAGAAAACAAAAGTGAGCAGAAAAAACAATATTTTTTAATTCCTCATGGGAGTCATATTCAACTGTAGGTCATAACAGAATGACACAATCATAAAAAAACATGACAGAACATGGCAACAAAGAAAATAATGAAATGACCCCTGTTCAAAAGGCTTTATACCCTCAGCCCCCTTTAGCATCAATGACAGCGTGCAGCCGTTTCTAATAGTTGTCTATGAGGCCCCGAATTCTTGCATATGGTATAGCTGCACATTCGTCTTGGCAATATGCCTCCAGGTAATGCAAAGTCTTGTCGTCTTGTATATATCGCACGTTTGAGAGTGGCTCGATGATGTTAAGGTCAGGAGACTGTGATGGCCACTCCAGAACCTTCAACTTTTTCTGCTGTAACCACTGGAGGGTGAACTTGGCCTTGTGCTTAGGGTCATTGTTGTGCTGGAATGTCCATCCCATGCATAGCTTTAATGCAGAAGAATGCAAATTGTCTGCCAGTATTGTCCAATAACATGCTGCATTCATCTTGCCATCAGTTTTCACAAGGTTCCCCAGGCTTTAGAGCCCACACACACCCAAAACATCAGTGAGCCACCACCATGCTTCACAGTGGGGATGGTATTTTCTTCACTATCGGCCTTGTTGACACCTCTCCAAATATAGCACTTATGGTTGTGACCATAAAGCTCTATTTTGGTCTTGTCACTCCAACTGAATGTGTGCCAGAAGATGTGAGGCAGAACAAGGTGTTGTCGGGCATATTGTAACTGGCGCAGTAAAGGCTTCTTTCTGGCAAAATGGCCATGCAGCTCATTTTTGTTCAAGTATCATTGTATTGTGCTCCTTGAAACAACCACACTGTCTTTTCCCAGAGCAGCCTGTATGGCTCAAGACGTTACCTAGGGGTTTTTTCTTTGTATCCCAAAAAATTATTCTTGCAGTTTTGGCTGAAATCTTTCTTGGTCTACCTGACCTTAGCTTGGAATCAAGAAATCCCTTAATCATCCTCTTCTTAATAATTGATTGAACAGTACTGACTGGCATTTGCAAGGCTTTGGATATCTTTGTATATCCTTTTACAACTTTATGCAGTTCCAGTACCTTATTACGCAGGTCTTTTGACAGCTCTTTTCTGCACCCCATGGCTCAGTATCTATCCTGCTCAGTGCATCCACGGGAGAGCTATCAAATTAATTTATACACAGACACTAATTGCAATTGAAAATGCCACATGTAAGAAATGAACCTTTAATTGTAATTTTAACCTGTGTGTGTGTGTCACCTTGTGTGTCACCTTGTCTGTCACAAGGTCAAACATTCAAGGGTATGTAAACTTTTGATCAGGGACATTTGGGTGATTTCTGTTTTCAGTATGTTTCACAAAGGCGCCAAACAAATGTGTGATAATTACTGGCTTCATTAAATCACTATCTTTACATTACAATCAAATTTTTTTGCATAAACAGTGATATTGTCAAAATCAATGCTGAAATTTCAACATTTCTGCCAGGGTATGCAAACATATGAGCACAACTGTAGAACATAGAGAGAAACTGATTGCACATGTTAAGAGAAGTGAGAACGATTTGACATCTGACTCGAAGGTCAGTTATTTTAAAGCAGTTTAAATTTGACATTTTTACTGTAGAAACCAAGTGAGCTGTGGCCTTAGTGATTCCAATACAGTACTGCGTACTGCATCGGTTTGAATCCCAAACGTTAAGCAAAAAAGCTCTTCACTGGTTGTCTCTCTATTTACGAAAAACTACTTTCAAAATCACCAAGATTAATCAAAACCAACATTTAATAAACTAACAAACAAGATAACTATTTTGTTCTTGAATTTTTCAAATATCACACAGTCTGATCTTAATATGCCACATCACATCTCAGACCACAACACCAAAACAAAACAGTCTAGCAACCACTGAAAAACATACTGGTAAACCTAAAGGGAAGGGACACAGTGAAATTTGCCTACTTTAACACTTAAAAGTCATATAGTGTACATTTAAAACTTGTCCTATGTTTCACCTAATTGCAGGAAGTTTTAATATTTTCTGTATCATGAGTAAAGACCGACACTGTATGTTGCTTACTAATGTGGTCAGCCTCAAATAGTAAAACTCAAACGTAGTAATTTTTCTACATTGCAGGCATGTTCTTGTACATGTGTCTATTTTCTAGATATTTGTCTTAATCACCCCAACTTCTCTAAAACAACACAACACTGCTTGAGGAATTCCCTTACATGAGTGGAAAATCCATGGAGCCGAGTATGTTTACAATTGATATAATATGTCTGGCCTGTGTTTCTGGTCTAACCTGATAATAGGTGTCGGTCCTCAGGTAATTAACAAGTGACGAAGGCAAGATTATTAAAAATATAAAAATCGCCCTGGGGAGGTGAAGGGGCTGAACTAGTATTGTGATACATCCCTAGATTGTCTGTCAACACAGAAGGAAAGACAGTGAGAGAAAAGATAGAGATAATTTAGGGGAAGACAGCTAAGAGAGAGAGAGAGAAATCATTGCTGTAGTCTCTTTGTTTACCATGTAAACACTGTTCCTTTGCGTGCTCTACTTAGAACCTGTAAGCCACTCCCAGGACTCGAGCTCAACAACAACATATCCTAAATTATCCTATGGATCTGAAATGGATTTCCATTTAAAAACTCAACATCCATTTTAGCCACCTTATTAAGGATTATAACATTAGAGGTATGCCTATTTCTTACAACGTGTCCCAACTTGTCTGAATGACAGACTGGGTCATCTGAAGCGGGAGGTGGTGAGGACGACAGATGAGCAGAAGCCTATGAGAACAGAGGGGGAGATGGGTAGAACAGCCCAACCACTGCTACAGCACAGCAGCGGGAGGGAGCTTGTCCACTGGAATGGCAATCCTGTGGCGTACCAAAGGAACAGAAACCCAAGGAGGGAGCGCCTAGCCCTGCTCCACAGATAAAACCACAAAAAGCCACA
Source organism: Umbra pygmaea (assembly GCA_016801145.1). Lineage (NCBI taxonomy): Eukaryota > Metazoa > Chordata > Actinopteri > Esociformes > Umbridae > Umbra > Umbra pygmaea. Next base: position 25,236 of record JACXGM010003834.1, read on the forward strand.
GTGCCAATACCACTGCTCACGTATCATGTAACATGACATAACAAATGGGCTTTGTGCAAACGTGAGCTTCCATTGGCTATAACAAATGGGCTTTGTGAAAATGTGAGCTTCCATTGGCTTGAACTAGGCTGCTTTTGAACAGAAAAAACCTGTTTGACAACATTCAAAAATGTGAGTGATCCTCCCTCTGTCTGCGAAAAAAGAAAAAATATAGATAGACTGAATGAACTGATTCCTGTCAGCGCACGTTTAAAGATAGCACCCTTCTAAGCAAACAACGATAGTTGGTTCTCACAATGTTTACAATGTCAATCAATTTTTTAGTTTTTCTTGCACTTTTCTGTAAAGTTGTTACATGCATGCATTGTTTACTTGCAATGCTCGCACAATGATTTTCAAGTGTGATTGCAGACTGAATGCTCCCAGTAACCGTATGTTGTGGCATAAAGAGAGCGCTAAACCTCAGCGGAGCGTTAATGAACAAATTTCACTAAAGGGACATCCTCTGTTTTGCTGTATTGTATCTGCTTTGAGGAACACCCTCCTACTCAAAATGTCTGGAGAAAAGGGAGAACAATTGGAGGAGGCCGGTCCCATTCAGCCAGTGTTTAAATACGGAAACCCGTCTTTTTCCTCTGGTTGAGCTCTCTTTGACCTCGCTCGGTGTCTCTAGATCCTGGCAGGATGTCCAGGATGGAAAAGATGCAGGCTACATGGCTTAGCTAGTCCCTGCAGTGAGACACCTCTGAACTCTCGCTAAATGTATACCTCCAGGCCTCCATGCTAAACCAATGTCCAAATTTAGCACTACTCCCTGCACTCTCATTTCCTTAACCCGTCTATCTGGCACCGCTAAGTTCCAAGCAGAACAATGGCACCAACTTACCAAGCATTCAGGAGTCAGCTGAAAAGCTGCCATTAGGGGTCATGAAACTGCAGTGTCGTCACAGAATCAATAGCGTTCTTTATAGAAAATATACACTCGCACTTGAACAAGGTGTGTTTTCAAACAGATAGAGTGTATCGGTGTAACATGTGGACCTGCTGGAATGTGTCTGCAGTCTCCGGCACTCCCACTTCTCCCTCTATACCCACCCTGACCAGGCAGGAATGTGTGCACGCATCGGGGACACATACATTATACTGTACGTTATAGCCTACTGTACGTTTCTGTAAGCACACCCAAACGTCACACACTCAGCAACACGCGCAAAGCGAGAAACCTTAAGGGCCACTTGATATCCCTGAATGTGTCACCGTCATGAAATAATAGGTGGCAATAGGAATGGAAAATGTTACTTAAAGCAAAGTTATCACAATTACTTCTATGTTTTTTTACGAGAGATCAGCATGTAACAGTAACTAGAACAAAAGCCAAAGTGAACTCTCACCCTATAACCTCACAAGCGTCTGTTTCAACACAGAAAACAACACTTGGCTTCTAACGTTAAACATAGGTTGTTTTCCTGCATTAAAATGAGCAGTCATCCAGCCTGCAAAAAGTTAACACTTCCATCCAGAACACTGAAACAACATTTCCATGGGAAGTCGTCCGTCCACTCCCTTTCAATGACTCAAAAGAAAAACACAGCCCTTACGAACATTGTTAAAAACAAAATCCTCTTCAGAGAAACAATCTTTAATCAGCTACAATAATCCCCATATAAACCATTTTTCTATTACAATCTTTTACATAAAAGTTACCTGAAGCAGGACAGAAGAACCATCCTACAGCCCTTTCCTTTCTCCCACAGCGTCCTCAGCACAGTCCCAGATCTCCGTAACAGGTTGCTCTGTTGTTTCTTTCACTCTTTTCTTCTCTCTGATCTCCCCCGGTCGCTCCTTCTTTCTCTGGCCAACCCCACTCCCCTCCTCCTCCGTGCTCTGCCTCTCCACCTGGAGCTCAAAGGTTCCAGCGCTGGTTGGAGGAGCTAGAGTGTGAGAGAATGTGTGTGCGTGCTAGAAAGTGCGCTCTGTGCGCGTGTGCTGGTTCCAGCTTGCCTGTCTCCTCTGTGTTCATTTCCTGTAGCGCCGCACATCACCGCTTTATTAGAGAAGTGAGAGGGAGAGCGACTGGATGATAGACAGAATTTCAGATAGAGAGATATAGTTTATAAACACCCGTAATAACAAACATGAAACAGCATACCGTGATTCTTCAACACACAAACATCCCTGAATTCATAACAACTATCACATCTTAGCACATCACAACAACATAAATTAGCTCAAACACACACACACACACACACACCACCCTGTTTGCCAACGCTCCTCCCACAGAGAGAGACACACCTTGCGTTCTGGTGAGGGTTTAGAGTTCTTGCGGGGGCACTGGGAAGTCAGCCAGACTCTCATCTCATGTCTTTTGAAGTGTTCTGATTGAATCCATAGAGGAAGCTGAGTGGGAGACTCAGTGGCAGTTAATGGAGTGGCTAAAATGACCTGAGGATGTAGACAAACGTTTGTTGTCTTCATACAGTTGTAGAGTGATGAAAGTATTTAACAGATTTTCTCCATCAAAGAAATGCACTGTTCATAAGGATGAATAAATGTAAATGATCATGACATTCAGGGTCTGTTGGAAACAAAATATAATCATGTGTCTTCAAATACACACAATTCTATTTATTAATATGCAGTCCAAATGAGCTGTTGTACAAATATGACTAAACCAGGTAGGCACAAAGTCACACATTCTTTTCTGTAGGAGGAAACAAAATCATAGAAAAATGAATGAGTCATCAGCCTGTGAGTTTGTTGTGCTATGTGACAAGAGGCTGATATGTGAAGACACATGACTAATAACATGAGACTATTGCATACACACCATCAGTCACAGTCCATCAAGAATATGCATTTCTCTAGAGCCAGATGACAAAGCTGCATTAAGCTCATTCTCTAGGTGCCTAATTGGCATAAATAATTGGATGAGTGTGAATTTCCTCAAATTAAATGAGAATAAAACAGAAATCCTCTTAGTTGGCTCCAAAGTCAAAAGGGAGAAAATGAGCACGAGCCTTGGTAACCTGACTTTCCTGTGTCACACTGTCCCAGTGTGGGATGATGTGGCCATGAACTGAGAAATGGACTTGTTGTGTATTTATATGTATTTCTGTCTTTTGTTTTCATTTAGTATTGTTGTGGTCCTAATATTCTGGCCAGTGCTATGCATTGTTGATTTATGTTTGGTTAAAATTGATGTTTTGTGTATTATGGAGTGTGGCGCCATCCCCTGTTCACCTGGAGCTTTAGTCAAGTGTCACTATGGTTACTCAAGTGGCTCGTTAGGTGTGATTGCTTATTGCATTCAGCCGGTATACTTGAGTCCCTATTTTAGCCCAGGTGAACAGGGGATAAGTGGAGATCATTCATGATTGCCTGCTATCATCCGAGAATATGAAGCTATAATGTAAGTAGTGTAAATGTGTAGCTGGAGATTGCATACGCTCTTTATATTTAATCTAAGCATCTATGACGCTATAGAGCATGATGTACAGTTAGAATCGTTCTGCCTCCGGTTTTATTTAATTGACATTTGTGTACGCTCTGGAACTGACTGTGTATTCTATGAGCATTAGTATCGCTAAATACAGTCGTATGCAAAAGTTTAGGCAACCCTGACAATTTCCATATTTCCATTTATAAATAATTGGGTGTTTGGATCAACAATTTCATTTTGACCTATCAAATAACTGAAGGACACAGTAATATTTCAGTAGTAAAATTAGGTTTTATTGGATGAACAGAAAATGTGCAATATACATCAAAACAAAATTATACAGGTGCATAAATTTGGGCACCCCAACAGAAATATCACATCAATATTTAGTTGGGTCTCCTTTAGCAGAAAAAACTGTCTCTAGACTATAGCCTGTAATGAGTGTCTGGATTCTGGATGAAGGTATTTTAAAGCCATTCCTCCTTGTAAAATATCTCCAGTTCAGTTAGGTTTGATGGCTGCTGAGCATGGACAGCCCACTTCAAATCACCCCACAGATTTTCAATGATATTCAGGTCTGGGGACTGGGATGGCCATTACAGAACATTTTTGTTGTCTTGTTGAAATATCCAGCCCCAGCGTAACTTCCACTTTGTGACTGATTCCTCTACATTATTCTCAAGTATCTGATAAAATTGAATGGAATCCATGCGACCCTCAATTATAACAAGATTCCTAATACCGGCATTGGCCACACAGCCCCACAACATGATGGAACCTCCACCAAATTTGGCTGTGGGTAGCAAGTGTTTGTCTTGGAATGCTGTGTTCTTTTACCACCATGCATAACACCCCTTGTTATGACCACCATTTTTTTCATCAGTCCAATACACTTTCTTCCAAAATGAAGCTGGCTTGTCCAAATGTGCGTTTGTATTCCTCAAGCGACTCTGTTTGTGGCGTGTGTGCTGAAAAGGCTTCTTCCACGTCTTGTGCAAAGTGCGGTGAATTGTTAAACGATGCACAATGACACACTGTCTTTGGTCTGTGGGCTGTTTTTGACCATTCTCACCATCCTTCGCCCTTGCCTTTCTGATATTTTACTTGGCCTGCCGCCTGCCACTTCTGGCCTTAACAAGATCTGTGCCTGTGGTCTTCCATTTCCTCACTATGTTCCTCAAAGTGGACACTGACAGCTTAAATCTCTGCAATAGCTTTTTGTAGCCTTCCCCTAAACCATATGTTGAACAATCTTTGTTTACAGGTCATTTCAGAGTTGTTTTGAGGCCCCCATGTTGTCACTTTTCAGAGGAGAGTCAAAGAGAACAACAACTTGCAATTGGCCCCTTTAAAAACCTTTTGTCATGATTGGATGCACCTGTCTATGAAGTTCAAGGCTTAATGAGCTCACCAAAACAATTGTTTGTTCCAATTAATCAGTGCTAGGTAGTTACAGGTATTCAAATCAACAAAATGACAATGGTGCCCAAATTTATGCACCTGTCTAATTTAATTTTGATGCATATTGCAGAGTTAATCCAATTAATCTCATTTCACTACCGAAATATTACTGTGTCCTTCAGTTATTTGATAGATCAAAATGTAATTGCTGATCCATACACCCAATTATTTATAAATGAAAATCATGGAAAATGACAGGGGTGCCTAAACCTTTGCATACGACTGTATATACTGTTGTGCTAATCGCTACCACCTGCCATTACTCTGCCTTCTGTATAATATTCCTGGACTGGTTTATCATTCAATTAAACAAACCATCTGTTGCCTGCCGGGTCTCCCTCTCTCCTTTGACCAACGATAACGTGATACCCTGATCAAACCTGAAGTAAGGTGTTATCATAGACTCTGACCTAAGTTTTACCTCCCATCTTAACAAGGTGACCAAAACATCTTACTTTCACCTCAGAAATATTGCTAAAGTTAGACCATTCATAACCCAAAATGATGCAGAGAAACTAATTCACACATTTATTACAACTAGATTGGATTACTGCAATGCCCTCCTTACAGGTCTCCCAAAAAAGTCTTTAGAGAAGATTCAACTCATCAAGAACTCCGCAGCCAGACTCTTAACAAGAACCAAGAGGCGAGAACATATTACTCCAGTTCTGAAATCATTAAGCTGGCTCCCAGTTCCCCGCAGGGTTGATTTTAAGGTCCTCCCTGCTTGTTTATAAAACTATAAATGGCTCAGGACCAGCCTATTTTACATATTCTCTGAAATTCTCTGTTCCCCAAAATGCCCTCAGATCTTCAACAGCTAACCTGCTAATGGTACAAAACCCCACTCACAGAAAAAATGGAGATGCTGCCTTTTTTAACTACAGGATGCTTCAAAGCTATGGAACACAATATAAAAAAAATATCAAGGAAGCATCATCTATTTTTATTTTCAAAAAGCTGTTAAAAACATGTCTTTCTCTTTAGCCTTTAACTAAGCCAGAACTCAATGAATTTTATTCTTTACTTCTTTTAATGAGTTCCTTAACATTTCATATTTTTATTTCATTGCCTGCAAACGTGCTCTATGCTTTTTCTGTTCTAAAATATTTTTATATTTCTTTGTCTTTTATTGATGTAACGCACTTTGAGGTGCATTCCCTGTATGAAATGTGCTGTATAAATAAAGGTCTATTATATAATATTATTATATAAAAAAGCCAATGTGTGCTTCTATTACCGATATATATTTAACAATATATTTTGCATCTCTTATTCAAACATTGTCAAAGTTGGCACTGCACTTAGTCGTGCCTGTAGCAAGACACGAGCAAGATTGAAATCCATCTGACTAACGGTTCGTGAGATATGCGCATAAAACACAGACAGACAGACATTCCTGCAATTTATAGATAGTTAAAACCATCCAGATGGATAAAAATAGGTTTATTAAAAGTTTATATCAACATATCACTCACCCATTAGGATGGTGTATCCTCTCAGTTAAACAACGGCTGGTAGAATTAATAAAAAAGGAGAGGGATCTCATCTCATTGTTTCACTACAGCTACATCATACTCATGTTTACCTACATAATTCATGTCCCAAGTCACTCCTAGGTAACCTCATCCTCCTCTGGTGACTGACCCCTCCTCAGTCCTTTTCCACAGTAATGAGGACTTCATCACCACACCCACACGTATGTCCCTGTTACTAAATACCTGCTAGAATTATTAACAGGCAATATATTTTAATACAATTGGAAATATGTTAGTTGACAAGCGTCAACTTAAGGGACAGTTTAAATGAACGGGTCAAACTTGAGGTGTCATTCACAATAAATCTATTTCCACATGACCGACCCTTGAAAAGAGAAGGACAATAATACCATTTCATCATGATTTTGTGGCAGAGTGAATGTTACTGAGTCTACATGCCAATAGGTTGAGGGTTCCTGACAATCACAGATGAGGACATGTACCAACGTTTTCTAATTCAGTCCCATTCACCATTGTAACTTATTTCTAAGTAGCTTAGCACAAACTGCACATTTTAATGACTTATTTTAGGAAAACCAGCAATATTTTACCACATGTGCTATTGGTTCAAAACCTCTTTCCAGCGAACAAAAGCACAACCCTAATCATATTAGAAACACATGGTAGCTTGACTCTGTCACAAGTGGAAGAATAGTCTGCTTTTTTAATGCAGAGATGTATTTCCCAAAGAAAACACAGCCGAGGCTACGACAGTATCCACATATACTGGTTACAAAATACCTTCCTGACAATGCAGGTACGGAGAAACCAAATAACATATGCTACACTGACAATAGAATATTTACCCACAACCCTTCATGTAACAAGAACACACACACATATATATATATATATATATATAGGCTAAACCCTTGATTGGAGAGTGTCCCCAGCTGTGCGTAATTAAAGTGGATAGTGGGAGTGGAGCTGTGGCTTCAGAAGCTGGGAGATGCCAAGCAGCGGATCCCGGGCGCGCCAGCAGAGGGGGCCCCCGGATCTCCCATGCTGACAGACTGTAGAACAGTGGTTCCCAAACCTTTTCATGACATGGCACACTTGGGTGGGACCAACAATTTAGACATCAACAGTTTTACGCTTAATAATTGCAACTAGCAAAAAATATTATAAAATAAATATAAAGGTTGTAGCTATGGATATTGTGTTACTGGAATGGGATGTAGCTAGTAGCAAGTTGGTAAAACACTCATGATATACAGCTCTGGAAAAAACTAAGAGACCACTGCAAATTTGTTTTAAAAATCAACCCCATTGAAAACCTCTGGAATGTGATCAAGAGGAAGACGGATGGTCACAAGCCATCAAAACAAAAGCGAGCTGCCTGAATGTTTTCACCAGGAGTGGCATAGAGTATCCCAACATAAATGTGAAAGTCTGGTAGAGAGCACACCATGATGCATGAAAGCCAATTATTATAGTGATACACTAATTATTATCCACCAAATATTGATTTCTGAATTCTTCCCAAGTTAACACATTAGTAGGTCTGACCATCACTGCACTTTTTTTGTTATGTGGACCAGTTGTAATTTTCTGCAAATAAATGCACTCTTTTAATTTAGAATTTGGAAGAAATGTTGTTAGTACCTTATTGAATAAAAGATAAATGTTAATTTTACATAAACACATGCAGTAGTTGAACATCAATGTACAAGGGAATATAATAAAACATGTTCAGTATCAGTTGATTTAACCAGTTTCATATAAAGAATATGCCTTTTCTAAATCATTTGCAAAAATGTAAACTTTTAATAAATTAATGAAAATATAATGGATTATAGCTCTCTTCAAAATACTGTGTTTGAAAGAAAGCTACAATCCATTACATTTTTATATAATATAATATAATATAATATAATGTTTGCTGTAGATCACCCCTCTTCGTCAAAATGCCTGGTAAAATAAGGGGGGAAACAAAAAACAAACAAACAAACAATATCACTGCTGTGTGTGTGTATTTCTGTGTTTGAAATGTTAAAGGTTTATGGTCTTTCAAAATGTAATGCAATTAATGAAGAACAATTTATATAGCAAAACCTATTAAAGAAATAATGTAGACAGAACATGCAGGAAATATTTAATCCCCACTAATACAACCCTCCTAAAGCAAAAACCTACCTCATTGTGTTTATTGTTGAAATGTTCCACTGGTGATACCTAACCTTACAGTCTTGAAAATGTGCAATTTACACATGACGTTGCACATTTAAATTGTTTTTTATTTTCAAAGCAGCTAGAGACGTACTGGTTGTGCTGTTTTTATGACCGCTGCACACTGCTATTACTAACACAAGAGGGCGATAAAGGCGTACACAGTGAAAATGACGTGAAATGTCTATGGTACTTCCGCGCATCTTTATATCCCATGATTCCTTTTTCCGTCTTCCTCTTTCCCTTCTGCAGCAATGTCTAAGAGAGGTAAGGGACTTGCTTTAAAAAAATCTACAATCATCTACCTATTTGCGAAATGATCAACAGTAGTAAATAATGAGATTTGGAGAATGGAGTGTTTAATGAACCATTTCATCCATATTGGTTTGAAAATATGAAAGTAGTAAGTTATTCAGCGCGGTGATCTTATGTGCTTATTACGGAAGCCATGTTTGATACCGCTGAATAGCTTATGGCTAAGAACTAGCAAGCGTAATTATGTTAAAGTTGAAATGAGCCCTTCAATTACAATTCGTAAGCCCGTTACACAAAGAAGCAGATATGATATGCCAACACAATAACCAATACATGTGACAAGTGGATTAACTAACTAGCGTTTTTATAACTGCGTGCGAATACACCTTCAAGCAAAGCATGACTGTTAAGTTGCAATGATCAGCTAGTTAGTAAGGTACAGTAACAACCTAAGTGTTCTCAGTCACTTTGTCTCATGTCGTTTTGTACCAGGTCCTTTAACATTAATGCTTTTGACACAGTTTTTAAATCTAAAACTAAAGTAACGTAATACTAGGTTGAACCCCTTAAAGTATTTATTGTGTGGTGAATAGTTGGCTGAGTTGTTACAGGGAATAGTGAGATTACATAGGCTGAGCTGGCTGTCTTACCTGTACTGTCTCAGTGATAGAAACAAGATGGCCATTATAGCAGAATGTCTGTTCGTTTTTGTCTTGTTTGTTGATATTGGCTGTTTTGTTCAGGACGTGGTGGGTCATCTGGAGCAAAGTTCCGCATCTCGCTGGGTCTCCCAGTGGGAGCGGTAATCAACTGCGCTGATAACACAGGTATGGATGTCATGACTTGTGTTATAACCCCCTTTCTAAAAAGCACACACTTTGTCTATTCTGTGACTTGGTGAGTTGTCAAAGAAAGGAATAAAATGTCATAACTGTGGGTGAGATGGCAGTCTCAGTGGCTGACTGTTCTCAATCAGTAATGGGACATTTCTAGTAGAAACTGTCTTCCAAATTCGTTGTATTGGCTTGTGAGAAATGCCTAAGTGCAACCGTATCCATATCGAGCTTGTCTTCTGTTTACCTTGTTTCTCCTATATCCGTAGGTGCCAAGAACCTGTACATCATCTCCGTCAAGGGCATCAAGGGACGTCTGAACCGTTTACCTGCTGCTGGTGTTGGGGACATGGTCATGGCCACTGTCAAGAAAGGCAAACCAGAACTCAGAAAAAAGGGTGAGTCTTAAGGTCCATTAGGTGAATAGCGCATTGTCTCATGATTAACTGAACTATGTGATGTTGTGATAAATGGGTTGTCATTCGATTGGCAAATTGTCAGCCTCACAAATGACTGACAACAAGTTGTCATGACAACTGATCAGAGGCCCCATGGAGGTCTGTTCAGTTGGCCAGCACTGTTAAGGGTCATGGAGTTAGTCCTGAAATATGGTTACCTTGACTTGTAGTGCTCAAGCAATACCTTTAGGTGGCTAAGCTGAAGGTAGAAGATGGTAGAGTTTTTCCTTAGATGCAGGATGTCAATTTTAAGCAGAGTTGTAAGTCCTGCTAAAAGTACTCGACTGGGTTCACCTCTTTTGGGAAGTTCATAATTAAAATGTAAATGACCAGGTTATGGGAGTAACTCATTAATGTTTTACTCTTTCAATTAATTTCAGAGATCACTGATAATTAACTTAATCCTTTTACCTGATATTTTGGTCTTAATTAGGAACTTCCCAAAACAGCCGAACCCAGACAAGTACTTTTTGCTTTTTACAACTCTGGTTTCAAGTGGAGACTAATACTTTTCTTCAAACAGTGCATCCTGCGGTGGTAATACGGCAGCGGAAGTCGTATCGGCGAAAGGATGGGGTGTTCCTCTACTTTGAAGACAATGCAGGCGTCATAGTAAACGTCAAAGGAGAAATGAAAGGTCAGTTCACGTTTTAAGTCTTCAGCGCCCTGCCTGATATCTTCAAATGTTTAGCAAGGCATTTGTCTGGGAAAATGGTCTAGAGCAAGCCTATTCCAGTCCGGGGGAGCAGAAACACTTAGTTATGCTTCCCCTGGTAGCTAGTTAAAATCACCTGGTGTCCCACATCGGGAACCAGTCCTTTATTAGAAAGAGGTGTTTCTGCCCTCAAGGACTGGAGTTGAATGGCTGGCCAAGAGACTACAGTGAACGGTCAGTCGTATCACAAGGTGCTCTGTAATAGAATTCGAACTTTCCAGATATCCTCTAGTGAGGTAATGAATGAAAATTACTGAAGCCACCCTAGTGAAGTCATGAGGCTTGTTAAATATATTATGTCACAGACTCCCGGGTTATGGCATTGACACTTTTGCTTTTACCACAACGTGGATCAATGGAATTCCACTTTGTCAGTAATTTGTATCAGTACATGGATTAATCTTCATTGAAGAAGAGATCAAGTGATACCGTGGTACTAAAGAAATGATACCTGGCCAAAAATTATATCACCATGTGCAACTTTTATTCACAATGTAAATTACGATATATTTAAAGATATCGCACCTGTTGTGAATTGATCACATCTACTTGTATAAACAAATTGAAATGAAACATAAAACATAAATATTGATTGATATTGTCTTGCTATATTGCTGTTTAGAAGTTTCAGGTAACACTTAACCACAAGCAATGTTAGATACAAAAGTAAAGAACAATGTGCAGTCAGTTTATTGCCATTGCATTAAACACCATTAGGGCACTGCTCCTTTAATAGCAAGTGAGGAAAGCATTACAGTTATTTACAAGCAATTAATGCACGTGCCTCATCACCTGGAATCAGGGGTGCAAACTTGTCACCTTTCGGCGAAATTCGCCGTTTTTACTTTAAAATAGGTCACCCACGTGATTTGTGTAGATCTGCATTAATAAAAAATATGGGGGGGGGGGTCTGTCTTGTTACAGTAATCTGCGAGTAGGCATTTACACATTTTCTAATTCGGGAATCTTCACCCTCTGGAAATACTTAATTCTCTGTTGCGCCATTCTAACGGGCCCTGTCCACTTGCCATTTGGATTTTCACCTGCCAAAGCTGAGTTCGCTCTTCGCTGGCCGCTTGTGAGCGTGTATGTTTAAACGGTTCCAAAACAAATTGTAAAATGCAGGGAGCTGACTATCTCTCATAAATACCACTGTTGTTGGAAATTATATGAATGAAAAAATAAACAAATGAATCATAATTCACATTGATCTATATCTAGGTGGAGAAAGTAGTTTCAGTGGTAGCTGATGTAGTGTTTAGACGACAATTACACCAAATGAAATGTCGTCCTACTGAGTAGTAATTATATTGTCCTAAAATAAAATGACTTCCCGATATAGTCTACATATACGAAGGGAATACTTGCATACAATACGATTTACACAAAGATCTCAATTGCGAACATGAATAATGACAGGAAGATTCTGGTTGTGTTGACATTGCTGCATTACGGTAGACGAGGGCTACAGCCAAGTTCACAAGCTAGCAACGTAATTACAAAGCTAACGTTTGATGTCTAGCAGCTGTCTAACCGGGGTGCCCAATAGGTCAATAGCAATCTACCAGTCGATCGCAAAGACAGTGCTGGTAGATCGCACATTTTTAATAAATGCTTTTGTTACATTTTTATTTTCATAGAAATAAATATAACTTCATTATTTCTCCATTTAGTTTCTTTCTGACTTGCACTTAACAAATAGATTTTGACCAGGCAAGATTTTTGTTTATTCAGTTGCCGTGACAACTAACGTTTAGTCTGCCTCGCGATTTCCAAGAGCTTTGGACTCGGCGCACAGAGCGCAAAATTGTGAAGCTTGGCCTAATCTCCGTATTCGGTAGCACATATGACATTAATTTGCAAAATACAAATATAAAATAAATTCCAACCATTTGGAAATGAGTGCAGTACCAAGCAAAAAGCCTTAAACTTACCATTTCCATGCTATGTCCTTTTCTTAATGAATTTGTCTGATCTGATAACAAGTAGGCTATTGCTTTTCCAAAGAAAGGAAACGTTGACAAACATTTTCAGACACTTAATAAAATCTATGACAACGATTTTCAAGAAGCAAGCCTAGAAGAACAAAGGTGAAAGAACTGAAATCTCAATTAATTGGTCAACAGTCACTTTTTAGTCGCCTAAAAAGCAAAGGCATCCACAGAGGCATAATTCCGGGTGAGTCACACCATCATAAACTGGCTACTGTAATTTGTTGTGCTGTAGATGTTTTGAGTTCAGCGTTAAAATGGAATATCAAAAATCAACATTTATTAACGTTTTTCTCCTTAATTAGATGAATTCCACATAGAGATATACATGTAGTCATTCAGAGAACAAACAGGAGTGGTGAGCTGTCCAACTTTCATAGGCAATGGGGAAAAATCTAAAATATATCTTTATCTAATGTATCTATGTTGTAGCCTACCTAAATCGCTTGAAGTAGCCTAGTTCTAATTATTTTACTATCTGATGGATTATCTAATTTTGATAGATGGATTATGTTAATAGATCCCATATTCCAGTTTAGTAGCCTATACAGTTTTAAAGAAAAGTGGAAAGAGTGATTTTCATTTGAAGCTGCATTTTGTTATGTTAATGTTACTTCACTCAGGACACTCGTGTTAATTTGAGTTTCATTAAGAAAACTCTTATGTGAATATATTTTTTTCTGCTAGCTTGGGCCATTTTTGGTAGTAATGTGATTGGTGGGGTGGACCGGAGTGGGTGATTTGGAGAGTGTCGTGGTGGGTGTTTGGAAGCAGAGATGGGCATAAATACAGTAATGGATTACTTTTCTGGGTTGGGCTAAGTGCACAACTTTTGGGATGTTCCCCAGTAAGACACTAATGACCAGGTAAATTAAGTTCTGTAATTTTAGAATGTTTCCCATTGTTCCAATTGAAATTTGTTTTTCATAGCTCACTGGTAAGTTATGAACTTTTACCTGGTCATTATGGTCGTACTGAGGAATTTCCCAAAAGTTGTGAACTCAACCCAACCCAGAAGAGTAATCTACTACTGTATTTATGCCCATCTCTGGTTGGAAGGGCGATAATGTATCTATTTTGTGTAATGACAAATTACATCTTAAATGGGATATTGTTTGCACTGATTCATATTTAATGTCCCCCTTAACATTACTTTCGTAGCAGTAAGATTACATTAATTCTAGGGTGAGTTAGGGCTGGGCGATATGGCTGAAAACTCTATCACGTCATAATTGTTTCATATCGGTTAATATCGATAATTATTGATCTGTTTTATGACCAATTTAGAATAAGGAGCAGGAAGAAAATATTAAATTTAAACATTTTTATTTTAAATTTAAACTTCCACTGATTATAATCCCCTTAGTTATAAAGGCAGAAATGTCAACACAACCACGGAAAACACTCAAATAATTAAAATGTAAACATAAGTCTAAAATCACAATGAACACTTAACAATTATCTGTTACACTAAGGTGCAAAATTTTCACCTTTCACGGTCTCGCTGCTTCAAGGATTTGCAGGATGCAGCGGCTCAGTCAGAAAAGCAGTGAAATACACGCGAGTCACTATTTGTCCTACTGTACTTTGTATTTTTTTTCATAATCATTTTTCATTTTCTCCCGTTCTAATCCAATAACTCGGGTCGCGGTGGGGCGGTGCTGATCTCTGCAATTTAAAGCCTTCAGTTCGTATTGATGATTAAAATTATTATTTTACTGTAGGCTATAGTAGTTATTTGTAAAAAAAACGTTTAAACATTACTTTAATTTGTTAAACAAATGCTTGGGCCTGTAAAAAAAATGTTGTTCTTTGGTTTCAATGTATTATGGAGTATTTCATTGTATAATAATTGTAAAAAAATAAAGGTTACTACTTCACGGATTTCGCCTGGGTTGTTTTTGGAACGTAACCCCCGCGAAAAACGAAGGTTCACTGTACTTACGAAATGCTTAATAAAATGTAATAAAATAGTGCAAAGTGTTAAATATAAACAGAGAAACCTGAGACCTGAGAAGGTGGGGAAAACAAGTTTGTGATATAGCCTACCAGTCT
>JACXGM010003835.1:0-27570 GCA_016801145.1 Umbra pygmaea
TCGTCACGCTAACGCCTCCTTCCCATCGTCACGCTAACGCCTCCTTCCCATCGTCACGCAAACGCCTCCTTCCCATCGTCACGCAAACGCCTCCTTCCCATCGTCACGCAAACGCCTCCTTCCCATCGTCACGCTAACGCCTCCTTCCCATCGTCACGCTAACGCCTCCTTCCCATCGTCACGCTAACGCCTCCTTCCCATCGTCACGCTAACGCCTCCTTCCCATCGTCACACTAACGTCTCCTTCTCATCGTCACACTCACGTCTCCTTCCCAACGTCACACTAACGTCTCCTTCCCATCGTCACACTAATGCCTGGATTGTTCAGTGTTAAATCAATGAGGCTCTATGTGTCGGTGGCAGAGAGAGCAGTTAGTTACTGAGTTAGTTACCTACATTCCATTCTGGCGGGGTGTCTGCTTGCTGCTACAGGCCTAGGAGAGCCTCAAACCGTGTCGCTCTGCACCTCGGGTGGGGGGGGGTGTAAAGGGATATCTTTGTATCAGCTGTTTACAGCCGCTGCTTCTCCACAAGGGCCTCTATTCAGCGGTGACCCACACCTCGCCCTGTTCCTCCCACCTGTCCATGAATAAATAATTACCCTCCATGATCTCTAGCAGTAGCAGAATGGATATGCGAGGGGCCTATTTAACATGGCGGCAGCAGGTAAGATGATCGCGGCCCATGCGGGGAGTGAAGCCACAACGCTGTGGAGTGGAACTGGCCTGTTCTGAAGAGGTGCCACTGCTGGAACACGATCCCTCTAGGGGCCCCTCGAGGCTACTCAGCTTATTCATCACATCAACCCAGGGCTCTTTATCCACTCACCTCACTGGGGTTGCATCCCAAATGGACTACTATTAACTTGATCGTGACTTCGCATACAGAGCTAATCTGAACCTCCATGTATTATCACCTGGTATGTCGCAAAAGGCAATAGCTGCATCCTTACTGTCCAGGCAAAGTCAGGTCCATTTCCTGGTTGAAGACGTGATGCTGTCAGTTTACACATGAACCTAGCTGATCCCAGAGATGTTTGAGTATGGCATGGCTGACACTGGAGAGAGGAATGTTACTCCAGGACCGCTTGAGGGACAACCATTTGCTTGTCATTACTTAAGGTTCAGAAGGCATAAGGGTGCACTCCAACATACATATATACAGGACAGTCTTTACCAACCTATAGATTTTCTCAATTATTGACACTAAATATTCAGATGGACAACAATAGCTTATCAGTTAAAGAAGATCTGAACTAATGAAACGAAGAACAATTCATTTTGCTCAGTATTAGAAAACCCTATAATGAAAATGTCAGCTCAAATTTTTATGAGGTGAAGTTGGAGCGCAGTTGGATATGAGACAAGATGAAGACCTGAAACATACCAGCAGATATTCATTAAAAGTTTCCAAATAGCCAACATCTAGTTGACGTCCATACTTATAAAAACGGCCTTAAATCAACCAATTGCAAAAACAAAAACGCAATGTCACTGAGTTAATACACTTCCGTACAGAAGCCAAGATTTCTCCACAGTGATGTCTGAGAATGACCCAAGCATTTTGTTGTCGACATTGCAGCTACATGGCAAAAACAATGTACGAATAAATCAAAAATAATAAAAGCTGGAAAATACTTTCTCACGGCACTTGAGGTCTCAGGTCAAACGTAGCGGACTGTGTAGGAATACCAAGGTGTAATTTGGCAGGCAGCCTGGCCTGCAACTCGCACAGGTGTGTGGGGCCCACGGAATGACAGCCTAGTACTCCGCCCCTCTCAAAACCACCTGGCGAACCCCTGAGGTCCGGAGCCCAGTAACCAGCAGGTGAACCCCATTCAATATTTATCCACGGCTTTCACAGATCAGCGGCGAGGCGAGGCAAACCCTCTTAATTAAAACTGGAGCTCTCTCTTCAAAGAGCCCATTCAGGACGTCAGTCATCGGCACAGCACAGAGGAGCCGGGTCAGGTATCTTAACTGCGGAACCCAAGGCGACCGTTGTGAGAGGACTTTCTCATTCTTCAACCTTTTCATTTACGTCGCCCTATCCCCCCCCCACCCACTTCCCGCCATTTGCAGCCAACACAGGACCTACCTTACATGACCCGGTCCTCTTGGCAAACAAGAAATGTGAGAACAATGACAGAAGGTATGTGATGGATCCAGCTGGAATAAGTGGTCTATGCTTCCACCTAGTGGAGACAATGTAGTACTGACAGACATGAGTAGTACACAAAACGCTTCTTAAAATCTCGCTCAGTGTTTCTCACAGCTACAGTACTTGCCTAACATCAGGCAGGGAATCCTCACTAAAGTGTGTGACGTATAGTGTAATATACATTGGAAGTGCGGTTGGCGGAACTGCGAATCAAACCAAAACTTTAAAGTGACGTGTAAGGAGGTTGCAGGGTGGGCCCAAACTCTAGACCCAGTAGAACAAAAGGGAGATAATACGAACCTCGACACCTCAGAGAAAGAACCGAGCTGGGACCCGTTTTAGCCCGACAGCGCATATATTTTACATTTTATAGAACCCAGCGACCTAAATAAGCAGAAATATCACCTAATATCACGGAAGGCACCTTTAATTCTGAAATGAACAGTGTAAATACGTGTGCATCCTCAATCATTATTATAAGTCAACATATCTTTAGTTTAGGAGAGAAGGTACTTCGGGGGCAGGATCCAACAGCTAAGCCTTTTTCTTTTTTGTATACCATAAAATTATTTTATTTCAACCATTCAACCAATCCCAGCCAATGACAATCCCTGCCTGAGACGTTGGCAATCTCTGTGTTCAGCTGATCATAGATCAGCAAGTACAGATAAGTAACAATCTATCCATTGTGTGAAACAGCAGTACTCACACAACAGGCAGGCAGGTCAGGAGTGTGGGCTTGGGTACCCAGTGGCATGGTCCAGGTGTGTCCTCCAGGAACCGGGCTCTCTTCGTCTGAATCATCTATGTACACCACGCCCTGCTCCAAGCACCTCCTCTTACGACTCTGACAGGGGCACAAAAAGGGTTGACGTTGTTACTCATTTGAAAGTACCCTATCCTAAAAACAAACATTTTTAAGAAGTATTTAGATATTTATTTGAAAAAACATGCAGATTCCATACTTTTAACTGTTATTCACCAAGACATCCCAATTCACTACTTTTTCAAACTTCTTAAACAATAAAAATCTGAAAAAGCAGTTTAGATGTGACAATTCATATACTATTTAGTGCATATTTTGCCATTTCATTAGCAATTGCAATGTTGGCACTTGCTGGTCCGTATTTAATATCAGTTATGCATTTTCTTCAGATCTTCCCAAAACATCAAGACATACAATTTTGTAAGCTGGTCACTTTCATGACACAAATTCTACCTTTTAGCTTACAAGACCATAATGGTTAATTGAGTGGTTGAAGTATTTTAGAAGTCTAAACAGGTGGTGTCTGAGACAGTCACTCATATAGACAGAGGTCTATAGAACCGGTCTGCTTTCCTACATTCTTTTTAATTTATGCATTTTCATTTAAGCTGGCTGTGCTACAGTAAAACAGAGGAGGCCTATGTTAACATTTTAATAGTATGTGGCCTCATGTCACTGCTGCACAGACTTGAATCTGGCACACATTCTTTTCCACTGTCTATCCTTGTATAATCCCCAAAATATACCTTCTCTACTAAACAAAATTATGTTTCTGGGTGCCCTTTAAAAACACCATATCTTACATCTTGCCTGTTTGCCATGCTTCTCAAAACCTTTAAAATCATATACATTAAAAAAATGGCTTTGATTTTTGCCATCTAAATATTATTGTATCCATTCACAGTAAAGCAGCTATGTATGGTACACTGCTATCCAGATTCAGTATGCTACAATTTACAAACATTTCAAGAATCTAAAACTTTCAATTTTTGCAATCTTAGGTTTGGAATCGATCTTGAAAAGGACCGTTGACTTCCATAATCTGACCTCAGAGGAACTCAGACAGTTGGCAGAACCAGGACATAAACCTGGACTGGGACTGATTGCGATAAAGATGAACTACTAGGTAGAAATTAAACTTTCAGGTAGGCTCCCTACCTTGTGCCAGAGATTAGTGTAACAGTCTAAACTCCTGACTGCATGTCACCTGGCGACATGGGTTCAATCCCCGGTTCATCAAACTGTCTGTGCCGTTCCAGAGTCCCTACACATATACATCTCCAGCTTCCTTTGCCATTGTTTACTATGAAAACAGTAAAAGGTACACCTTAAAAAAAATAGGAAGCTCCCTACCTTGTGCTCCATTGCAGGTGCGCGGATGCGTTTCCTATCCAGCTGAAAGTCATCATCCTGGTCCTGGTGTGAAGTGAGTTGGGTCGAGGTCTTCAGCTTCTCAGACAGGCGAGAGGCTAGCGAATGGCTCCTGGGCTCTGCTGGAGGGGGAAATGGACAAAGAGAAGGGTTCATCAAAACAAGGAAATGTCTTATTTTATGGGACATTACATTTGCATGCACAGAATGGAAAAGCAAATTTTAAATTACACAATGAGTTTGTGTGTCTGGAAAAAAAAGAAAATATTGGCTTGTTTGAAAAATTAAGCTGATAAGAAATATTATGATGACATTTTATGAAAGACACCCTTTTCAGGGAGACTATTTAGAAATGAGAAAAGGTTGAGTTTGTCTTAGGTCAACACATATATTGCCATTAAAAAGAAAAGATCTGACTGGAGGTCCTTTTTGTTTCACATTATCATATTTAACAGAGTAAAGGGAGATGCACGGATTTTTGGCAATATAGAGAAGGTGGCTACATCTTAAAAAAAGGCGTTTCAGTCCATCATATCCCATGGCTTTTAGAAAACACTAAAAGCTGTCCCCATAGAAATAGAATGGATAGAAAGGCCATTAAGATGCTTGGCGTGGTCATTTGACTAGTACACAACAAAATGGCAATTGTTGTCCGTTGTCATGGTGACAACACGCAAATCGGTTTAATGCGGAAGTAGGCCGCTAGATCTTTGCAATGGAATGGTACATGTAAAAATGGCTGCCGCTCTGACCATTCTGCTACATTGATTTGAATTGGAATGGCATTTCTAATCATTCCTTTTCTATGGCTCCCAGCTTTAGGTGTGAAGACGATGCATCCATAAGGCATTTTAGGAAACGTTTTTGTATCGCATGAACCCCGGATCGACATAATGGCTCGGTGTCTTACGGTTACGACTGCTCATGTGAAGCTTACCTGTGTCTGTACGAGATGAGCCCTTTGCCACTACTACCTCCGGTGAGCTTGTGATGTCCACCACCACAGTGGAGGGTGGGTTGGGCCTGGTACTAGGAACAGGTTTGCTGTGGCACGCACACTGACAAGGAGTAGCGACAGCTGGCTTCTTACCATCTGTAGTGCTGCAGCCATCCTGCTCAGGTTGAGCTGCACATACAGGACAAACAACACAAACGACCACACAAACAGATTAATAAACAGTTATAAAACATGTGTTTTCAATCAATGAACACTGATTGGCTCATAGCCTTGTACCTTATATAAGACAGTATACCTTGAGTATCACTTTTTACTGCTCTCATTGTTTTAGTAACTGGTTTATAAAAGCAAAGAGGGACTTTTTGTGGTATATAGCCAACATAACATGGTAAAGGGCCATGCCTCAGAATTCCATGCTAGGTCATTCTTACTAACATCAGCCTTTAGCTCTGGCATAATGGCTAAATAGCACAACCCCATGCCTCATATCACAGGTGTTCCCTTAATTCTCTATCCCTTCATTTTAAACCATAACAGAACAAATATCTCCATCTCACCATACTGAGCCTGCTGCCATGCCAGAGCCGAGCACAGCAGGGCCAGGCTCTTGCCACTACCGGTGGGGCTCTCCAACAGACAGTGTTGCCCATGGTTTAGCCCTCGTACTATCTGGGAGACGACAACACACAACATAGCCTGCTCCATTACACATGCAATAACACATAATATAAGAGTAATAACACACATAGTGAGTAGACAATACGGATGGGATTTGCGGTAGCTGTCAAGTTATTCCTTGATTCCAATTTTTTATGCCTCCTATCTTCTCCATCAGAGAAGATAAAATATTCAACGCCAGTTTCAATTCTTGCTTCTAGTATATTGAGAAAGGTGGCATAGAAAAGACGTGCCAATAGAATTTGCTCAACTCCTGAATACAATATCCCACTCTTCCTCCTTTTGACGAAGTTGGCGAAATATATCAAGGAAAGGCTCAAATGTACCCCTGAAAAAGTTTGTGATGCTTACAGAGTTCATCATGGCCAGCTGGGAGGGGTAGGCTTTGCAAGGGAACTGGATCTTCACCCCCCCTATGGTGTATTCCACTGGGACGGCAGCCATGGTCCCTCACTGGGATTCACTTTGAAGAGTAGAACAACCACTACTGTAACACTGGTGGGACTGACACTGTCTTAGTTAGTAAACACAATATACAGTAATTTATCTCCCACGCCACTGATAGAGCTGTCTATTTATTACTAATAGGTAAAAAGAGATCTGTGACTATATCTAGCACTATTGCTATATATTAAGCCACCGGGGCACAGAGTGAACAGAAGCAGCTAGCTAGTTACTCCAGACTGCTTGCTTTTTAATTAGCTACACAGTTGCATCTTGTACTAGCTAATTAGCCATCCCTCTTACTACAACAGCTAGCCTCACCGAAGACAAGCTACGTTCTAACTAGCAACACCTTTGCATATTCGTTAGCAAGGTACAGTACTGTCGTACTAACTTAAAATACGTGCGGGATTTAGCCAGTACAGTACGGTTGCTAGCAATACGTTGGATCAACTACAACGGAACGAATGCTTACAGTACTCTATATATCTATATTAAATTACTGAACTAGCGACTTTACTGGTAAATATAAATGTAACTACCCTTTGATGCAAACAAGAGAAGAGCTGTGCAACGTTCTGGTTGTAAACATCCGGGAGCTTTCTGACTGACAGACAAAATTCCCGCCGTGTACAGATGTGAAGAGGTGCGTTCCCCTGCTCAGATGTCGCATTCATCGACCATTGCCGTGTTCCAATGCTTCCGCTGTGCATTGACTCGAGTGTAACCTGCTTGCCCAGAGATATTACAGAAAGAAGGAAATATTTAAATAATTGAAGTAATACATCATGATAGTAGATTCATAACTGTATACTTTTCAATCTCCCAAAATGGTATCTCCTGCCTAATTCCTGGCGGTAGCTTGGGGCAGGTTTCACTGGGTTTGACAAGGTTAAAAACTGCAATGTCTGGTTGGTAAATCTTTACTTAGATATCTACAAGTAAAATTGAGATGCAAGTATAAAGTACAAATATATATATATATAGCATTATGAAGAAAATGTGAAGGAATAGGTGCTAAATTATATAAATAAAAATAACTTACAGAGTGGGTTACTTTACATACAGTAGGGGTAGCAAAGGACAGGTAATAAACAGTAACAGCAGCGTATGTTAGAAGTATGAATGCTGTGTGTAAGTGCTGAGCAATGGTGTCTGATGAACATTAATTGAGGAGGATGAGCTCATGTCAATGCCTGGACTGGAGTAAATAGAATGGAGACCCGGGGTAAAATATATGGCATTATTCCATAGGTTCAGTGGAAGTAGGAAGAGCTTCCAAAATCACCCTGAATATGAACAAAGATCATCAGCATGCTTTGAAAACACAATTTATGAAACATCATAGATATAATAGTCTGTAATTATGATTTAGTTGGATCATGTTTTGAAAATAAAAATCTATTTGACTTGCACATCATTCATGACAGTCAATGCAGGCACTTTGTGTTCTCAGAGTAATGTTCTTCATGAAGAGACCACAGCAACCCAAAACCCCAGCCACAGTACTAACTAGCTGTTACAAGACATACTCCTAAACTGTCTATCCGTATAGCCTGCTAAAGCATCCATTATCACATTGATGAGATCGACAGCCAACTCACCACAAACCATATTGTTCATAACTGTGGCTTATAATATTTTCCTTGGTCCTCAAAATATAGATTAGTACCAGAAGTCCTTATTTCTGTACACAAAGCCACAAAACACCAAGACAACTTAGAAACCTGTGGGGCAATCCTAAATGACATTGTATTCTCTATTTTGCACTACTTTGTAGCAGAGTCCTGGGACTATGAGGCTCTAATAAAGAGTAGTGTACAATGTAGTGTAGAAATAGATGGTGATTTGGTACACATCCCTTGTCTTGGGTAGCATGTCTTACTGCTGAGGTCAATGGAACATATCTGTGGTTTCACATGAAGCGTTCATCTAAAAAAGACAGTCCAAGCACTAGATAATTTCTCCGGTGGTCTGGAGTCATTGTTATGATTTGCAGTGTATACTGTATATGCAACCAAAAGTGTGGGATTTCTTTTGTGTTGATGATGAGGAAATTCCATGCCAGCATGCTGCAAAACTGTTTTGTAGAACGTCTTACATATTTTTCACAACTGTACCATAAACCGTGATTAAAGTGGACAAGTTTAATGTATTCTTTATTAGAATTGAAACACTGGCTGAAATGATCTATTAGTTAAGATTGAGGGATGGTCAGTGTGTTCTATTATAAGGGAGAGAGAGATTACAGTAGAACATCTATTATTAGGGAGAAACAGATTACAGTAATCTGATTAGAGTAATTTGATAACAAACACATTGTAACTGTAATGCAGTATGTTATGTTATTGGCAAAACAAATTAGAATCAGATTACAGATAACATTGAGGATTATTTTACATAGGTTTCCATTTGGGACTAGTTGGTTGTTCATTTAAAAATGTATCAATAATGTATGGAACATGAGTCTAACTGGTTCCACTGAGTTCCTGGTGTATGCTGGTTTATGGCCTTTCCCTTAAATGAGTACCCAAATAAGACCTAGACTGCCAGGTGAGAGCAGATCCTTACGCAATAGTGACCTTTTCATTAGTCTTGCACAAGGTAAAAACAATACCCTGCAAATACTAGGCCCTCAGTGGAACCAGTTTGACCACAGTGATGTAAAGCATTCTGTAGAACAGTGTCAGATATATTACATAGCTATGTAAATTGTGTTAAGTTATATCTCTGTCATATATTCGCTATGATTAGGGAATTACAGTTTTGGTTCCCAAACAGCTGTTTTTGGTGGTAAATTATAAAAATGGCCTACAGTATATGCATTTGTCATATAATAAATAAAAATGAGTAGGCCTACATAATATTGTACATTATATTGTCAACTGCCATTATTGGACTCACTATATTTTTATTTTGGTACATTACCTACAATGCCCTTACTGACATAAATTGGGGTGACCTTTCTATCTATTTTGGAGTGCTACTGTATGTCCTATTGCAACAATTTTGGGGGGGTGACAGAATTCGTTTTTTGATATAGTCTTAAACCAGGTTATGTAATCAATCTTCCTGCTATGCCATTCAACTGATTATAAACTAGCTTTTTAAAGTAATCTAAAAGATCTTATACTTCAGGCACCCGATCTGGACAAAAGGTGTCACTGGAGGGTGATATGGATCAGACTTATCTAACCTACAGTAAATCTCGGGCAGCGTTATGCTAATTTGCACTGCCTCATGAGGGAGGTCCGGGGAAAGTCAGAGGACCCATTGTCAGGCTCGAACCACTGATTATCATGATGTAGACCGTCCTGCAATGCAGCGACTTAGCCCACTGCACCACGTGGACACCCAATGCTTTTCCTCAATTTGGACAATCTGTGAGAAGTATAACCGAAAGATGATGAAGGAGAAACAGAGTGGAGTTTAAATAGTTGAAAAATAAGAGGTACAAACAAGGGAAAGAGAAGAAAAAGATTTGACAGAAAAACTGCTATGCTTGCCGGCAAGGACACCGACAGGAATCCCAGGGCAGATTTAATGTTTAGGACCCTTATCATGGTTCAGAATAAATAATTATATGACTATCCAAAAAACAGGTCATAAGCGTTTTTATTGTAAAAGGTTTTAATTCGAGCTAGGCCACATTCAAACCAATGTTTTTAACACAGGTCATTTATGATGTTATTTTTCCCATTCATAACCAAAGTATCAGCAGAGATGAAACAAACTGTGACTGTGCGTAAATAGCTCCAGTCTGTCTGCGCAAAGACTTGCAAACTTGTTTGACAACATACTTACTTACTTCAACTTTATTTGTCCCTGTACCATTTAATGCACAATGCTTATTATACTAATATGTGTATAGTTGTCCTACCTTAAATCGCTCTTACCACCTGTTGTCACTGCACTGCCAATGTATGGGACATTAAACACAGGTAAGCATTTTTGTTTTGCTGAAGAATCAGAAAGAGCTATGAAAAGAAAAAACATGAATCCATTTCATCAATGAAATTATTGTATTTAATAACGGTGTAATTTTCTTGATAGTACTGAATCCTAAAAATGACTGACTAAAAAGTAATGTTATTTGAGCTGGTCGATTGGGATCCCCCCAAGCCTGGGCCCAGGACAAATTTACCGGTGGTCCCCCCGGTCAGCATCACTGCGTGCCGGAGCAGGTGTAGTGGACTAAGCCCCCTGACCCCGGTCTACAGAGTGGAGAGGAGAAAACAGAGGTGATGTGGATGAACAGGAGAAAGGACACAGTAGGCAGACCATTGTGTTTGCATTGTCAACTTAGTGGGTTTGATTCAAGCATTAAACAATAAAAGAAACTGTATGTACAAATAACTGTTAGACACTTTGGATAGTATCTGCGTATTTGGCTGTCAGCACTTCTTAAAAGTTTGAAATAATTTTAATAACATTGAATTCATTAATTTAGCAAGAAGGCAATATTTTGAATAATAATATTATTATTACATATTACTATATGTTATTACTTTATATAAAAAGCTTGAATCCAAACTCTTGCACTTCATTTAGTGGGAAATTGATCATTGTCCAATCTATCTAAACTGCTTTTTTAAATATCATGAAATAAATGTTCTACTGAAAAAGAAAGTAGTTTTTTTCAATCAGTGAATTATCATGAAATAAATGTTCTACTGAAAAAGAAATTCTTTTTTTTTCAATCAGTGAAATACTGCAAAGTTCGCACTGTATGCATAGATTGCATAATTACTGTATGCCTTCTTTTTAAAAAAAACGATATGCCTGCCTACAAATACATGACATTGAAATTAAACCTTAACAAATACTGCTAGAGACCAATTAGTGTCCTCATCTATAGCAATTGGAAGCTCACAGCACACATTTTCTAAGGACTGTTCAGTGGAAATCGTTTAGACCTGATGCAATTTTTAACTGATTGTAATGATAAAACTGTCCTCTAGAGGGAGTCAAAACCTTACTTTAAAGATGACCTTGTGTGCAACTACAATTATTGATCAATTAAAAAACGGTGCCAAATTGATCAATTAAGTAATATCAACATAATTTAGGTAGTTTAGTAACTGATAGTTTAAAATTACATCATCTAATTTAAAAGACATGGGGGAATTTACAAAGTGAATGTAGAAGAAGAGAGAGAACAAAGAGACAATGTGAACATGGAACAGAAAAGTCCTAAGGAAAACATAAGTGGAAGAGAATAAGAGGTGTTGAGCACGAGGAGAAGAGGCTAAAATGGAATGTTGAGAAGGATAGGAGAGAGAAAACTCAAGAGGAGAAGTGAGTAGAAGGATCATGGAGGAAGAGTAGAGGTGAAAAGAGGAAATCAAAAAATGTGGTGACAGAACCAGAGGCTAGACACCTGATATCTCCCTACCCTCCCTCCCCCAGCAACCTCTCAGCAACCTTAACACACTGAAAGAATTAGTCCTGCTGCCCAGCGTCACGGCTCTTCTCTCCCCTACCTTCCTCAGCCTGTCAGACCCCTTCCACTTTGATTAATATTAGGTTCCTTATCTAATATCTCTGACTGGGGGAACTATGGACCAAATGCTGTTTAACGGCAGCTGTAAAACAAGTTGTAAAAACACACAGACACACACAGGCCCCAACCAACCAATGGCTTGTTCCCAACTCCCTCCAACATACAGGCTCCAACCAACATGATCTCTGTGCAAAATGCATTACACAACCCATATTTTGACCAACAAAATACAACCCATGACAAAATTTGAACCCTTCGAAATTAAGCTCCACAATTAAAGAACTACACCTTATTTACAGCAATGATCTAAGAACAATTAGTGTCAATCTGCTCACAGAACTACTATGGCAGTTGGGGATTCAAAACGTTCTTTATGAACACCTCTCAGATGACCTAACCTCGTCTACACCGTCTTCCTGCTCCGGCTTGACTAAGATTTATTTGTAACACATTCCAGAATTATCCCAAAATAAAATTTCAGCCATCCCAATTGGAAGATAAGCTGTTCCAAATTACAATGTTTGTTATGTATAGGGAGGAAATGTCCATCCTAGTCATGTATTTCATATATAACGTAGGACAATTAACATCGTAACATCTAAATGCTTGATGATATCTACATATCTGATGCACAATTTGTTCAGACCAAACGATCAGCAAGCTAGGCCACTGCCTCTATATGTTTATCTCATTTTATGACTAAAACAGTAAGGGCAAAATCTGCCCATATAATTGAGGGAAGGATTCCCACCTCCTCCAACACAACACAACACCTCCTCACATGCCATATCTTTTTTCTCATCCCATCCATTCCTAGTTTTGACAACTGTTTTTTTTTACCTCTAGTCACTTTTGAATTATCCATGTGGATGAGTGATGATGGGCTCATAGCACTCCTGTATATGTGTGGTAGGGAAGAGCTCGTCCAGGGGGTAGTCTGAGAAGATTTGGATTTCATGCCATGGGAGATGTGTCAGAACAGGGACACAACAAACGCCAGCACCATGGTCCTTACTATGCTAACTTAGGAAAAGACTTTAGATAATAGTGAACTTTACAGCTGCTTAGAACTTCTTAGCACCACGTGTTTATTACATCTCCTAATCTCCACAATCAGCTTTCCATCATACATGCATTGTTCCTCTCCCCAAAACACTATTCCTTATTTAATCCACTGCGTAATGGCCTCTGGGTAAACATATAGTACAATACATGGAGTAGGGAATCTGTGTCACAGCTCTAGTCCAGTAGAGTGTGCTGGCAGTGTCACCAGGGGGCTAACCTTATGTAAACCATTGGCCCCTCTCTGCCTGTATTTATCTTATTGAGCAGGGAGGCCTGAGAGTTAGCGGCTGGTTTGGTTTTACTGTCTTGCTGTTAACCTCTGCACTCTCTCGGTGGGGAGTTGGTATGTGTCCTGAATGGCATTATGTTGCCTATATGGCTCTTAGTCTAAAGGTTGGCACTATATAAAGAATAGCATGCCATTTGGGATGCAATCATATTTATTCCCATTGTAAACCAAAAGGGTCATTTAACAAGTCTTGCATTTGAAATCCCTTTTTTTCTAATCATATTTTTTAAAGGTTTTCCATCCATCCAATACCTAACTAGAGAAAGAAAAGAAAATAGCAAAATGCACAGCTAGCCATCTATTGATCACAGGGGTGGTGTCTATATTTTACCTTAAACAATCTAAACTCCAAATCGATGCCCACAGATCAGATCATATTTTCATTGTGTCATTATTTTCTTATAAAATAATGACACTCTTCGTGCCAGAGTTTGGTAGAGAACTAAGCTCTTGACTCGTGCATGTTATAACATTTAGTTTTTGCAGGGAGTCAGACGCAGGAGACGCTGGTGCGTAACGGCCTGATATTTTATTAGAAAACCGTTCCTTTCAAAATAAAAAAAATGGCACGCAGGCCAAACTTCATACACAAACAAGAACCTCGAATATCAATAGGATTTCAGGCAATTGCCTGGTAAGCAGCAATCTGAGGTATAGCAGTCATAAATGGTCTACACCTGTCTAAAGAGACTTTCACCTGATACCTGATATAGTTTACTCTGGCAAAGGCATTCGCCTGCAAACGCACAAGACAACAATAAAAGACAAAGACACATTGGGGAGAGGGAAGATATATACACATGAGGTCAATCAAGACAAAACGAGACAGTGAGTGCAGTGAGAGCGGGAAAGTGATCTCAGAAGACCAGAGATGATGACCGCAAAGCCAACATGCACCAGCAGGGGGAGACATAGACCATTGAGATGTTACTGATATCTGTCAGAGATATGTCCCCTGGTGATTGGGTTTGAGCCCTGATTCGGCCAATTGCCTGTGGCTGCCATTCCTAACAGTTTTCCACTACTGTATATGCCTTTCTCCCTAGCCCCTGCTTCCTTGATAATAAAAATAATAAAAATACCACCCACCAAAAGAAATAACCTTAAAATACACCTCTTCATTCTGCAGTGGTGTCTGAGGAGAGGGTCTTAGACCTGCCCTACACATCCGATTGTATAATAAATCAATATTGTACCCAGGAGCCCATTCATGTTTTCTTTTCACTGACCATGTAGGCAAACAGTACAGTTTGCAGAACCAATTTCACCATATTATTATGATTAGGGAATCATCGCTGAACCTGACTCCAGTAATTAGGTAATGATTGAGAGTAGCAGAAGAGATTACCCAATTATTGTGTTTTGTGGTCACAGAGTCTGCAGAGTACCAATATACTAGGAGTTAATGACTATGTCCAGAACTCAAATGATAGCCCTGCACTAACATAGAACCATGTAATGGGTAAATCTGGCTATTGGGAATTGCTGCTCAAACCCATCGTAGTTTTGTGGAGTTGAGTCGGCCAGTCCACACCATATCTGACAGGAAGAAGAGGCTGAGTCACATTGATTCTCTCAACAATAGACCTCTTCTTCTACGCCATCATTCTCCCAGCCCAGGACCCAGGGAACACCTCATAATATACACAAACAGACAGACAGACGGATGAACGGGCGGGCCGACAGACAGGGAGGCAGTGTTCCAACCTCGTCCACCCTCTCTCAGGTGTCCATCTCAGGTTGTCTCCAGCTGTAAATTTGTTTGATATGTCGGGGTCTACAGCTGAGTATCCTAGTGGGAGGATGTATAGAAGGATTAAGTTGGCGTTGGCTGTCCTGTAAGGGGAAGTGACATCATACTGCTCCCCTCTGGGCTTGAATTGTTTAGGCTCCTCGTCCACTGGCTGAGTCTGAAGCAATTTTCCATCCTCCGTCTAATTTCATTAATGGAGGAATTCCCAGTGCATCATGGGGGAAGTGTGTGGTTATTGTCGATGTTCTAGGAGCTTTCAGGACTCAGAGTGACAGAAAAACATTCTCTCTTGAGACATTCTCTGTCTGGAGCATCAAACACAGCACATGTGTGTGTGGGAAAATTCACACCAGCCACAGACCTACAACCAAGAGACAGGATAGCAGAGCTACAATAACAAACTACAGGTGCAAAGACCAGAAACCCAGCAGCTCAGTATTCTTTCAATTAGTTTAACATCCCGTTTGAATCGTCATAAAACCCATGCGAGCCAGAGTCTCAGAATCTGAGCTGTTTTAGGAATCAGACTTGCCTCATTTTTAGGGTGGTGACTTCATGTATTCCTAATGTAAATAGGTGTTTTTGTTTTCACGCATGCACAACCATCAGCCGGGGCGCCTTGTTACAGATTGGTGGTGGACAGCCCAGCCCACTACATCCTACTCTTCTCCCTTCCTCCTTTCCATCTCTCTTTTGTTCTCCCCTCTGCCACCGCTACTGTTTCCGCAGGGCTGGCTGTGTGAGCTACTGGATCCGGAGGAAAATGGAGTGACTGGGCCATGCTATGCCCTTTTCCGGACCATACATGGCAGATTTATTTTTAAAGTTCTTCCCCAGTGTGCCCCGCTTCTTAAAATACCTTCCATGCAAAACAAAATACTGTGTGCACATGGCCTGCCAGAGCCCTGTCACTGTGTTGGATGACTGGATTAGGCTTGCTGGTTGGTCAGGCATGCAGGCAGGCAGCAGCCCTGGTTTCTGGGCTGCGCCAGAGAGACAGTGGTGGTCACTGGTGCCCAATATCTAACCACAAGTGACCACAGCCGAAATTTCATGTTGTCAAAGCATGAAAATCTGTGTAACATTTTTGTAATGTGTGTGTGCGAGCCTGTTTGCATTTGTACTGCAGCAGAGGGTAAATACTTCCAAAAAACTGTGAAGAATGTTAGTGTATGTTATTTAGACCAAATATTTATTGTCCCTACCATCAATCACTGCTTTATAAAGCAGGCTAATTGTCAGCAAGGTAATCCCTTATTGTTCAATCGAACATTAGAAAACTAAGTCACTTTGAATGTAGTAGGATCGTCAGTGCCAGGCGTGCCTATGCTATGAAACGGTCGTCCTTGGTTCCCAAGGTGTTTTAGAAGGGTTTCAGGAACCTGACCGTGATATCAGTTTACTCGAGAAGGCTGTACAGGCCTAAACCCCCAGAACAAATACACACACATACAGTACATAGTCTGTCCTACAGATGTATCATTTCTGTGCCATTCTCTCATCAACGTTCTTGCTCCTTTGGAGAGAAAGAGTGAGACAGGAGCTATTGGAAGGACACAGTTCTTTTCCATGTCAAGATGCTACAAGAGATTTGTCCCCCATTTGGGTTAATTACAGGGTTTAGCTTTACTGCCTTCCAGAAGTAAAGCTTTTTTTTTTAAGGGGGCACAGTGTGCACAACACATGCAAACATTAAAAGGAAAATCCACTTGGCTCAAAAATCTGAGGGGGCACCCCCCGGGCCTGGGCCTGCAGGTGGGTTTTAGTCTGTCAGGAGTTGGTTCTGAGTTTTTGTCTGGGTTTGGCTGCTAGGTGGTTTCCAGAATGTTCCTGCTCACAGTTGAAGCCCCTTTACCAGGCTTGGTTTCAGGCCTTCTTTGAGGTTCCTGCAGTTCCACTGAGCGGTACTCTCAGAGCCTGTCACGATAACAGCACCGCCAACGCAGCCCGGCCGGAACATCAAACAGGCCTCCACGCCTAACAAACACAAAGACACTTCTGGCACAGAAACATGTGGGGAGCAGGTTGGGTGCAGCTGTCTGCCGCACCAATCAACATCCACACCCCTCAGAGGCCAGATCTGGAGGAAGAGAATGGAGGAGCAAGAGAAACAGGGAAGGGGGAGAGAAGCAGAGAGTTGGAGAGATAGATAGAAAGACAATGAGAGAGGTAGAGATAGAGGGACAATGGAGAGGTAGAGATACTGTAGATAGAGGGACAATGGAGAGGTAGAGATACTGTAGATAGAGGGACAATGGAGAGGTAGAGATACTGTAGATAGAGGGACAATGGAGAGGTAGAGATACTGTAGATAGAGGGACAATGGAGAGGTAGAGATACTGTAGATAGAGGGACAATGGAGAAGTAGAGATACTGTAGATAGAGGGACAATGGAGAAGTAGAGATACTGTAGATAGAGGGACAATGGAGAGGTAGAGATACTGTAGATAGAGGGAAAATGGGAAAGAGGTAGAGATACTGTGGATAGAGGGACAATGTGCGAGGTCCCTCTCACTCACGGCAGGGGTTGTTTTTTCGTCTCAAGATATAGGACTACTTTAATGATACCCAATGTATATTCGTACTGTATTTGTATATATTTCCAACGGGCTGAAACAGAAAACTTTGCTTCTGTCTGTGAAGTGGTGCTAGTAAATTTAGCCTGTTGGTGCCCCACCCATATTCAGATTCTGGAGGACAGACAGCGAGACCACTGGGTAGATAGAGCCATGAAGGGATGCCTATGACCATGGAGCAGGCTGACGGAAAACAGGGGAGAAAAACATGTCTTCCCCAGCTGAGGCAGTGACTGAGCTGAACCACTAAGTACCCCTAAAATGATGGTTTATAGTAGCCATCTGACACAATGTAATATGTGTCAATCAGTGTGATGGCCTTGAATGACAGATATCCCGCTGCGTCTCTACAAAGATGTAATTTTGGCGTTGTCTGGAATCATTTTTAGTTTGCCACAGAAGACCTCAGAATGTCCCCCGTAGTGGGAGGATTGTAAAGACTAACAGTAGACCCTGGGATTCATAGCTGTGGTTGTATCCTCCATAGCTCCCTATTTAGGACTGTAACGCACCCCTTATGGGCCCTGCTCATAATAAATGTGCTAAAAAGGGAATTGGAAGCTGTTAGAACCACTAATGCTATCTTTGGTAGAGAAATTGTGTTCATTCTCTCTATTGTCACATTTTGTTGAGGATGCCTTTCCTCTCGTGTTTGCTGATGTCTGTTTGTAGATTATTGCAGGATTGTTGGTACGGTATGGATCCTTCTTTACCAGAAGGTTCTCATTCTGGTCTCATATGTGTAAGCCATGAGGCATTTCTCTGACTGAAATGACTCGGCTGTATGATAATTTTAAATGGATTGTTCTTTAACCCTTGTGTTGTCTACTGAACCCCTAAAATAAAACAGCTTGATTGATTTTTAAATCTATTTTGGAAGAGGATACAACCTTTCATTCATCATATATTGTGTGAATATCTTAGTTTTCCCTCTTCACAGTGTGAAAAGACTACATTTATTCAGCAGAGACACAACTTGCTTTTTCTACAACACAGCTGTCATAATGGTTCTCTACTTAAATTAAGATTTATTATAAATAAATATGATTATTTTTTAAGGTACTGTGTATGTGTTAAACAATCATTTTTATGAACCCATTCAGAAATCTAATATATGGCCATATATGTGTGACATTCCCCAGTTCCCTTTCACTGTGAACTACAGCTTCCCTGGTCTTGCCTGCTCAGAACTACATTTCCCATAACCTGGACTCAAACACCCAAATTCAGTACACCTGCTCCCACCCAAGCAGTATATATAAGCACACACATACTCTTGCCTCTTTGCGAGGTATTGTGAGTATTGATTTTCTTCATTCTGAGCATTCCATTCATATATGGTTGTTCCGGTCTGACCTTTGCATTGTTTGTTGATTATTCTGCCTTGGATTTACCTCTGTACCTTCGCCTACATTCTGGTTTTGTTATTCTGGCCTGACCCCTGCATTATTCAAGTATTCTGCCTTGGATTGTCATCTGTGCCTTCGCCTGAGCTGTTGCAGCCTTGGATTGGTAAAATTCCTGTACTAAATAAACATTGTTCTTTTTACCTTGGGAGTGATTCATTACAATATGGACATACATATTAAAAATTTTAGCATATATTTGAAAATATATTACCATATATGTTATTTACATATTTAAATATAGAAATAAAAAATATTTATAAAAATATTATTATTTTTAAGACAAATCACAAGACAAATACAGACCATTTATCCAAAATGTATTATGGTCAAAACATAATAACATTTAAATTATATTCAAAACATAAATATGAATGAAATAAATTTAATATGAACAAAAACACACACATTTTCACTTTTCTTGTTTCTCAAAAAAATTAATCTTGGTAGAAAACGCTAAAAGGAAGAAAAATAAACAAACAAAAAAACTAATATATCATAACAATGTTATGTTTCGAGCCTCTTTGTAGAAGTAAACATGTAACACTTTACTGAAGCAAAAACAAGAAATCATAAAGATCATAATAAATGGATTTACATGCATAACAAAGACAGTTGTTACTTGGAAAAATGAACTAGAAAACTGTCTGACACCATCACGCATTTAGTGCACTCGAGATATGTTGTCACACTTTACTGAAGTTTCAGATTGCTGTTCAGAAAAAGTATAATATTAAAATGTTTTGCTTTAACATTACACCTCTGGCTGATTATTTCTCCGGCCTTAGACAAGAGTCTCTCTGCTGGAACAGACGTTGCAACAGTTCCGAGGTATTTTTTCGCAACTTTGTTCAGCAGTGGAAACCTGGTTTCATTTTTTTCCACCAAATCAAAGGGTCCTCTCTCCTTGGGATCACCTTTTCCTCCATGTATCTTCTCATTTCAATATATGCATCTGTGTTTGCTGTGTGTTTGCTCTGAAAAGCCACAACCCAACTGTCAAACTCCTGTCATAATCCCTTGGATGATGAACACTCAGCAGGTAACCCTTGTGTCACCTGTGTCACAGTTGATGCAGTCGCAGTGGCTTCATTTCTGGTTGACTGTGTTTCAGCGCAAGCCAGGGCTTGCATCTCTGTGATGATCCGTGATTCAATAATTTCCACATTTGCAGAATCACAGAACACAATGTTTCTGAAGTGAATGTTCAAAAAGGTGCTGACTGCAAGAGCGTGGTTGCGTTCAATGTTTTGGAACCGTCGCTTGCATTGTGCTTCAAGTTGTGAAGCCAGACTGTTACTTTGCCCAGCAGATGCGGTTGCTTGCTGGAGAAGAGAGACCAGAGAAATTACTTTAGAAATTGTTACATACTGCTCTGCTGAAACCTCCTAAGTGGCATCTTCAAAAGGCCTGAGGACATCAATGGCCAGCCTGATGTGAGACCATTCTCCATCACTTAGGCACATGTTGTTTCTTCCAAGAAGTCAAAGTGCAGTTGTGATGGCTTGTTGTTCTTCATACAGTCTGTCAATCATGTACAACACCGAGTTCCATCTAGTATCCACTGCTTGGATTAGTTAATGCTGTGGCAAGTTTAACTGATTTTGATAGCTTGTTGATGGCTTGTTTTGATGGCTTGTTTTGATGGCTTGTTGATGGCTTGTTGATGGCTTGTTTTGATGGCTTGTTTTGATGGCTTGTTTTGATGGCTTGTTTTGATGGCTTGTTGATGGCTTGTTGATGGCTTGTTTTGATGGCTTGTTTTGATGGCTTGTTTTGATGGCTTGTTTTGATGGCTTGTTATGATGGCTTGTTTGATAGCTTGTTGTTGTTCATACAGTCTGTCAATCATGTACAACACCGAGTTCCATCTAGTATCCACTGCTTGGATTAGTTTATGCTGTGGGAAGTTCAACTGATTTTGTACTTCTGTTAGTTTGTCAGTTGCTCTGGTGCTGTGGTGGAAGAACCGAACAATAGCACTGCATTTCTCCAAGCTGGACTTAAGACTTGTGTCAGCCTTAATGGAGTCCTTCACAATGAGGTTACGTGTGTGAGAGAAACAAGGAATATGTTTCCAACCAGTTTTACGCACAGCAGAGACCATATTGGCTTTGTCTGTAACAACTGCATGAACCTTACTGGTGATTCCCCATTCATCAGTTATTTTTGTGAGGAGTCCAGATATATTGTCTGCTGTGTGCTGCATGGTTTGTAGTAAGATTGCATCTGCCAGTCCTTGTCAATAAAATGTCCTGACAGAGTCAAATAAGCTTAGGTGGTTCTTGCAGTCCACATGTCGGTTGTTAAAACTAGACTGCTTGGTGATTGTATGGAGTCCTTTACTGTTTTTTTGTGCTTGCTTGTACAGTTTGGGAATTTCACCTGTCATCATGGATTTCCAACAAGGGATCTGGTATCGGGGATCCACCACCTTCATAAAATGCCAGAAACCTTGATCCTCTACCATTGAAATGGGTTGCAAGTCCTTCACAATCATTTTGGCCAGGCCCATTGTGATATCACGTGCTCTTTGAGACTTATCTGAAAAGGATAAAGTTTTCACGTCATATCTGAATCGCAAGAAGCTAGAGAAGTTTGTGATAGAATTAATGAAATTCTAAATTATGTTTTCCAAATTTAGGAATTAATTAAACAGATTAAAACCAATATCCCAACATCATAGTTTTTAATATTTTCTTTTCCATGGGAAAAATAAAACTGTCATGTAAAGATGAAAAATCCCCCAAATTATATCTCATATTTTCTTATCTTGTTTTAATACTCTGAGCCATCAATTTTCAACTTCAATAAATTCCCCTTTAAGTTGTGGAACGTATTTGAATTTCGGATAATTACTTTTTGTTTAACAAAAATATTCAGTAAACATTACTAAAAACCAAGGCCTGTTTTAAGTAGGCTAATCAACAACTGGACAGTAACATTACTAGTTATAATTATCCCCTTCACATGAAGTGTCTGTTAAAATTAGATTGTGATCATAATATTTATAGACTTTATCACTCCACTGTCAAGTCTGTACCTGGATAAACTTGGCTATTTTGCAGACTCTCGTGCAGGGTCTTCTGCCGGACTGAGGGGGGTGCAGGAGACTGGACTTTCACAGCAGCCTGCCTTTTTTCAAGCTCACTGTGGCTCTCGGGGTGCATTGTCTTTAGACGTTTGAATAAATTACTTGTGTTGCTGCAGTGGGAAACGTTTTTATCACACACTTGGCACCTTGTCGTGAGTTTATCGACTGGTGAAAAATAACTCCACACGACGCTTTGTTTTTTGTCTGCCATATTATACCCTTCTTTCCTTCCGGCTCCCGCTTTTGTGCTGGGCTTGTGGCCTTAGTTGGCTGTGTGTGTGTGTGTGTGTGTGTGTGTCGTTGTCGGCTGTGTCACACAATGTTGCTCATTCGCTTGTCTCCTGTGACGCGACATGGGCCAGTTCAATACAACACCAGGTACAGCCAGGGGTGTCCCGGCACATAGTAATTTAAAAAAGTAATCTAACACAGCTGAAAGTGATACATACACCCCCAATTATAATTTTTTAGTTTATGTCAATATTTTTTTAAGGAAATTGATGCCAAATGCGCAGCGCAAGTATATCGATCTATCGATACCACCATCCCTAAAAGACAGTACTTTCGTAGCATAAGAAAGTAGCTTGAATGCATTTTATTGATCAACATAAATCAATTAACTAATTAGCACATGTAGGGCAGTATGCAAGTGTGTGCATGGACAGACATACGTGTAGCACACAGTATGTGTTTTACAGTCCTTCTTTGGTAGGCAGAATTGGCATCTCTTACTCTTCCTTGTCATCTGGATTCTCAGGTAGAACAAGATCCTGTCCCCTGAACAGCTTTCATAACCGCTGCAGAGGCTGCTATGTGAGGCAGATCCTCCCTTCTTTCAATTCATGGAGCGACAAGTGTCTTTCCCAGCTGCTCCAGGAACATCCTCCTCTTGTTTAAATCATATCATGAAGGCATTGAATGAGGAAACATCACTGATGTTATGGAAGATGACCAGGGGCCAGTGGGCAGCTACAGTGCCTTGCGAAAGTATTCGGCCCCCTTGAACTCTTCGACCTTTTGCCACATTTCAGGCTTCAAACATAAAGATATGAAACTGTATTTTTTGTGAAGAATCAACAACAAGTGAGACACAATCATGAAGTGGAACGAAATTTATTGGATATTTCAAACTTTTTTAACAAATAAAAACTCTTTCAGAGGGATGCAGCACACTTAAAATTGCTAAGATATTGGGGTGTGATCACCAGGGGCCTCATTTATAAACATGGCGTACGCACAAAAGAAGGCATACGCCGCTCTCTACGCAATAATTGGGATTTATAAAAAGCAAACTTGATGGGAAAATATGCGGTCCTTCACGGAAACTCTGACCCATGCGTACGCACAAAAACGGGTGAAATGAGAAATGGCGACACCACCGGTAGATGTGTGAAACAGGTGAAGCTGTCTGAAACTACAGACCATTATGTAGCTACACGAAATCGAAATAATGCCTCTCTTTAATAATATGAACATTTCACAAAGCCATTCTTACAATCAACTGCTACAATGTTCTTACTATCAACTTAAATGCAAACAAAGACATATTTGCAAAAAGAACACTCAAACATGTTCTGTAATTATATTGGCATGTTATGTAATTCATCCTCATAAATAATACAAAATAATGTTTAAAACATATCCTTGTCCGTCTGGCGGAGCAGACATACATTAGATTAGATATATATCTTTACTTTTCACTGGGGAAAGTTGTGTTCATAAATTTCATCAGCTACGGAATCATGGTGTTCATATATATGCCGTTAGTCCGTTTAATTTCCATCCATCAATTGTTCCATCGTGCCGGATGTCTGAACCATTTTGAAAGCTGGAATTAATTCCATTTGCGCATAATCCCATTTACAATTACATTAATACCGACATCTGTATCTGATCAGATACAATCCCCTGCAAGGTCATAAAAAGCCATTATTATTTTAATAGTTTAAGTATACTTCCCTTAGATCTGCCGTAATCCATAAGTCACTAGCTCATCAAGACTAATGATAATTTATTATTATTGTATGTATGCATTTGTATGTATGTTTTTTTATTGTACGTTTGTCTGGGTATTCAATGTGGGGTGTGGGTTTGGGCGTGGGATGCATAATGGGTGGAATGGAGGGTTTGGGACAGTGTCGGGTCCGTCCGGTCACTTGTGGGATGGGAGGGGGGTAAAAAAAACTTTAAAAATATTAATATTTACTATATATACATACATGTATTTTGTATTGTTTATATATATCATCACCTTTTCAATTTTTGAAATATCTATCAATAAACATATAAAAAAAGCCATTATGCCAACCCAACGCGTAATGACGCAAAATGGCTGATCTTGCGCTGTTAGAAGATGTGGCAAATGGAAGGATTCTGAGGGAACGCATTTTCAGACAGCAAGAATACTTGCTGGCAAACGAGGACGAGTGGCTTATGAGCCGGTTCTGATTTCCTCGGGGCGTCCTGTTGGACCTCTGTGCTCTATTGGGCCCAGCGTTACAGAGGAGCACTAGGAGAAACCATGCCATGCCACTCCCACTTCAAGTATTTCTGTCGACTGGCACTTTCCAGAGGGAATTGGTTGACAGGTCTGGGATTTCACAGCCAAACCTTAGCCGGGTTATGCCAGACGTGTTAATAGGTGTAATTGGTGTGTCGCATGATTACATAAAGTTTCCTTACACCGCGGGTGAACAGGCAAACAAAAAAGAGCAATTTCAGCTATGTCCGATTTCCCAAATGTAATCAGTGCTATTGACTGCACTTATGTCGCCATAATAAGGGCACCAAATGAGAATGAAAATGCTTTCATTAATCGAAAGCATTTTCATTCGATTAATGTCCAAATAATTTGTCATGTAGACATGTTGCTGTAATGTAACAAATTTCGCGTTGAAGCGCTAGACGCTTTGACATCGACTGATATCTTGACCACTTTTTATTTGGGCCACGGTCCGACTTTCTTACAGGGTCTGCAACCTTTTGCCACTCCAACGCCTTTTCGTCATTGGTAATAGGCACACTTTGCCCTTCAAACAACATTTTCCTCCTCTTTTCCACCTCGCCAACAATATTTTCTACTTCACAATGAGTGAAGTTTCTTTTCTTGGTTTTCCTCTCTCTGTTTGCCATGATTTCTCAATCAATGAATATTCATTTCTGGGCGTTTCACTGACTATTTATGGACAATTATAGGCGTGACATGTAGCCGCAAAAGCTGCGCCACATTTAGAGTTGATTGTGATTTATAAAGGGAAAACGGCGTAGGACGTGCGTGCGCAAAGTTTTATAAATCTGAATATTTCTTTGCGTACACATGTCCTATATTTCGTCCGTACGCCACTTCTGACGCAAGTCCACCGCAAAGTTTTATAAATGAGGCCCCAGAGGTGTATAAAGTACTGGAGAACTGGAGAAGATACTGTACTAAAGCCGTACTCTGGTAAAAGTGAAAAGTCACCTACTGGATTACTACTTGAGTAACTATCTGAATTTAAATACTAATAATACTAATAATAATAATAATAAATTGTATTTATATAGCGCTTTTCAATGACCCAAAGACACTTTACAAAAACAAGAAAAACGAAGAACACAAAAACAGTACATATGTACTTACGTACCAAAAGTAAATATGTGATCTTAAATGTACCTTAAGTACACAAAGTAAAAGTAGATTTTTCACATCTGTACAAAAAATCTACTTTTAGGCATTTATATTAAGCATCAACAGATGTGAAAATAGAAAATTTCACATCTGTTGATGCATAATTAAAATGGCAGATGTGCTTCTTCTTTGGCAAAATATCCAGTCTTTGGCTGCCTGTGTAAATGTGGCCTGTTAAATAAGAAAAAAAAACCATACAATACAGTGATGGGACATGAATGCACACCAATAGCCTAAGCTTCTACAAACAAATAGTCCAGTTGAATGACAAATCTAATGATGAAGATAATACATGCAGATTATGCACAGTCCATCAGGTTGCCCCAAAAGCCATCTCTCTCATTTAAACATATCTACAATAGTTTTGCCCTATTAACGTAAAGATTATGTCTTTGTGGAGAGGTTTGAGAAC
Organism: Umbra pygmaea; assembly: GCA_016801145.1. Taxonomy (NCBI): domain Eukaryota; kingdom Metazoa; phylum Chordata; class Actinopteri; order Esociformes; family Umbridae; genus Umbra; species Umbra pygmaea. The sequence goes on from JACXGM010003835.1 coordinate 26,143, forward strand.
CACTGGTCTAGAGCAGGGCCATTCACAGCATCTTTAAATGGCATGTGCTGAAACTAGAACAACCGTGTTACAGACTATTTGAGAATTCTTATTGTTTTTGATTATTTGCTTGACCTACAACATTAATATATTATGATACAAACATGAAAGGCTTTCCAAAATTGGTCCTTCATAATCTAACATCCTAGTTAAGTAATACAAATCTACTACATTCAAATGCTTCATTTAGTTTTGAACGCAAACAATGCATTGTCAATAAACAGCATTATTCATAATAGGCCTGTGATATTTAGCTGACTGGTTAGCTAACAAATGGATTGTTTGGCTTTTGCCAACCTAAAAGTAACTTAAGGCTGCTTGGTTAGTTAGTGAGGGTACCTGCGTGGCAGATTCCTGTCGCTGACATAATCACTGCTGAAGGTACGCTGCACATTTTCAGTTTAAGGAATATTAAGCTAATTCATAGAACGTATAGCTCCACTGAACTGCTTGGATAAGTTAAATGAGGATTAAAAAGAAATGATATGCAAATGGTGGAAATAGATGAAAAAAGTATAACAAAATAGTATATATTAATGCGTATACTTCCATATACTCGCAAAGACACCACTGCTCTCAGTAGGTAGGGGAAGGTGGAGGTGGGGTACTGGTATGGGCTGGGGCTGGTAGTTGGACCTTTTCAGGTTGAAGATGGACTCTACTGGCAGTTTTTAGAAGACACTTTCATCAAGCATTGGTACAGAAAAAAGCCTGCATCTATAATGAATTTTATGTAGGAAAATCGCATGTATCAAAGTACTCTACTGTATGGCTAGCCAGTAATGGCCTTAAAGATGAAATCATAATGACATTGTGCCCTTCCTCACCTGACCTAAACCCTATTGAGAACTTGTGGTCCCTTCGTAAATGGTTGATTTACGGTGAAGGAAAAGAGTACACCTCTCTGAACAGTGTCTGGGAGGCTATGGTTGCTGCTACACAAAAAGTTGGTTGTCAACAGATCAAGAAACTGGCAGACTCCATGAATGCAAATTTTGATGGGTAGATGTTGTTTTTGTAAGTAGGGTAGTCGTAATAAGCCATGGCTTCAGCCTATACCTGTTCGGTTACCTTCTTTGTTGTATATACAGGTCCTTCTCAAGAAATTAGCATATTGTGATAAAGTTCATTATTTTCCATAATGTAATGATAAAAATTTAACTTTCATATATTTTAGATTCATTGCACACCAACTGAAATATTTCATGTCATTTATTGTTTTAATACTGATGATTTTGGCATACAGCTCATGAAAACCCAAAATTCCTATCTCAAAGAATAAGCATATTTCATCTGACCAATAAAAGAAGTGTTTGTAATACAAAAAAAAGAAAAAGTCAACCTTCAAATAATTATGGTCAGCTATGCACTCAATACTTGGACGGGAAA
>JACXGM010003835.1:27670-40278 GCA_016801145.1 Umbra pygmaea
GAGGCCCAGGATGCTTCGATAGCGGCCTTAAGCTCATCCAGAGTGTTGGGTCTTGCGTCTCTCAACTTCCTCTTCACAATATCCCACAGATTTTCTATGGGGTTCAGGTCAGGAGAGTTGGCAGGCCAATTGAGCACAGTAATACCATGGTCAGTAAACCATTTACCAGTGGTTTTGGCACTGTGAGCAGGTGCCAGGTAATGCTGAAAAATGAAATCTTAATCCCAATGAAGCTTTTCAGCAGATGGAAGAATGAAATGCTCCAAAATCTCCTGATTGCTAGCTGCATTGACCCTGCCCTTGATAAAACACACTGGACCAACACCAGCAGCTGACATGGCACCCCAGACCATCACTGACTGTGGGTACTTGACACTGGACTTCAGGCATTTTGGCATTTCCTTCTCCCCAGTCTTCCTCCAGACTCTGGCACCTTGATTTCCGAATGACATGCAAAATTTGTTGTTGTTTTGTTGTGCTACTTCTCTGTAGCCCAGATCAGGCGCTTCTGCCGCTGTTTCTGGTTCAAAAGTGGCTCTGGATGTTTGTACTCCCGACTCAGTCCACTGCTTCCGCAGGTCATCCAAGGTCTGGAATCGGTCCTTCTCCACAATCTTCCTCAGGGTCCTGTCACCTCTTGTCGTTGTTCAGCGTTTTTTGCCACACTTTTTCCTTCCAACAGACTTCCCACTGAGGTGCCTTGATACAGCACTCTGGGAACAGCCTATTTGTTCAGAATTTTTTTTCTGTGTCTTACCCTCTTGCTTGAGGGTGTTAATGATGGCCTTCTGGACAGCAGTCAGGTCGGCAGTCTTACCCATGATTGCGGTTTTGAGTAATGAAACAGGCTGGGAGATTTTAAAAGCCTCAGGAATCTTTTGCAGGTGTTTAGAGTTAATTAGTTGATTCAGATGATTAGGTTAATAACTCGTTTAGAGACCCTTTTCATGATATGCAAATTCTTTGAGATAGGAATTTTGGGTTTTCATGAGCTGTGCCAAAATCATCAGTATTAAAACAATAAATGACCTGAAATATTTCAGTTGGTGTGCAATGAATCTAAAATATATGAAATATATAAATTTTTATCATTACATTATGGAAAATAATGAACTTTATCACAATATGCTAATTTCTTGAGAAGGACCTGTACATTTTGTTTCATGTTTAGTAACCAAAAAAACCTTCATTCATTCATTATGACTGTTATGATGAATATAGCAGCCTGTGTTGTTGCTTGCTGTGTGGTTGCTTACTGTTAGCTGCTTGGCTAATTGCCAAGCTCTTAAACATTTATCTATATTTTATTATATACGCTAAACTCTGTTTTTACGAGTCTACCAAAGTAGTATTTTACTGTTCACCTCCCTTTTCGTTCAACGTTTTCACTTCGGGACACTATTTTGAACACAAGGAGTTTCTGCCTTGGGAAGCTACTTCGGAAGCTTCCGCCTTGAAAAGGAGTGTCTACCCCGGGATGCTACTGTTGGACACAAGAGGAGTCTCTCAACTACTAGGACCAGTCAAAAGCTAAGTAGCATGTCGTACTGCATTGATGTTCTCTCCTTCTTGCTAAAATAGCTAGGTTTGAGCCACCAGGCATTGTTGATAGTAGTAGCTATTCTAACTAGCCCGCACTCTCCTTGCAGCCAAACAATTTTCTTATGGTTGCTGTTAAAGGGCACCGTCGGCCTGCTCTGCTGGAGTTGAATTCTAAACCACTGACAGACACTTTCAAACGGTTTTCCATACTTGACTCTGACTCAGGGCCTGAGTCATCTCTTTTGGGGTTTGAGTGGCAGACGTGTCTAAGCAAGACCAATGACAAAATGAAAAGCTTAGTAAACAGTGACTCCATTACCCATAATATTATACTGAAGAATCAGCCAGCGATTATACAGTGTTTACCTGGGGCCAGGGCTACCGACGTAAAAGCTAATCTGAGATTGGTGCTAGCGAATACAACAACGGGCAAGGCTAGAGAGTATAGAGATATTGTTATTCATGTTGGCACCAACAATGTTAGGATGAAACAGTCAGAGGTTACTAAGCAGAACATAGCTTCAGCATTCAGATTAGCTAGAAAGATGTGTCGGCATCGAGTAATTGTCTCTGGCCCCCTCCCAGTTAGGGGTAGTGACAAGATCTACAGCAGACTCTCACAACTCAATAGCTGGCTAAAGATGGTGTTCTGCCTGTCACAGGAGATTTTGTAGATAATTGGCCCTCTTTTTGGGACTTACACAGAAAAAGTTTCAAGCTTAACCTGCTGAAGAGTGACAGACTCTATCCTAGCTGGAGTGGTGCTCTTATTTTATCTAGCATCATAGACAGGAGTCTAACTCCAATAGCCACACCATGAAATAGGGTGCAGTTTAGGCTTGCAGGCTATTAGCCAGTCTGATAGCTTAGAGGAGTCCACCACTAGCATAGCCAGTGAAGTGAGTTCAGTTTTCCACATTGAGACTGTGACTGTACATCGATCCAGGTTGAGTAAGGCTAAACAAGATGGTGTTCACCATAGTAATCTTACTATAACAAAGACCTCCACCACTTCTTCAATAAAAAAGATTACAATTACAAAAAAGACACTAACCTAAAAATGGGACTATTAAATGTACGATACATTACCTTAAAAGGCAAATATAGTCAATGAACTAAATACAGATCGTAAACTTGATTTGACCGGCCTGTGTGAAACCTGGCTTAAGCCTGATTAATTTATTGCCCTTAATGAGGGCTCTCCTCCTGGTTACACTGGTAACCATATCCCCTACGAATCTCGCGAAGGCGGTAGTGTGGCCTTCATTTATGACACTGATCTTAAACTTACACCCAAACATATGACTGGGTTTGTTTCTTCTGAGGTATTAGTCATGAAATCTTTGCGGCTTAATCAATCGGTTTTTATAGCAACTATCTACAGGCCACATGGGCCATACACAGGGTTTCATAATGAATTCCCTGAATTCTTATCTGGCCTAGTAGTCATGGCAGATAATATTATAATTCGTGATGATTTTAACATTCATATGGAGAACTTGAATGACCCTCTCCAAAAAGCAATAATTGATTCAGTGGGTTTTGTCCAACACGTCTCAGGACCTACACACTGCCATAGTCAAATGTTAAATCCACCTAGGTGTCATCAGAATATGTTGTTGTCATTGAAAAAGAAATTGAATGTCATTAATGCATACTGTATGATATTGGATGATGGCAATTGATATTCCTTGCCTATGGGCAATCGTCCATTTGATTACTATTGCCTTCAGTGTTTCCTCTAGGATTTTTTTCAGCAGCAGGGGCAGGACCCTCCCCCCCCCAGAGGAATAGTCATACTTCACAAAGCAAACAAACTTTTTTTATTTACAATCACTTTCAGACATTAAAGTGACCCACAATTAGTTTGCTTGGTTGTTGTCTCCCTCCACTCTCCTGTCTCCCTCCACTCTCCTGTCTCCCTCCACTCTCCTGTCTCCCTCCACTCTCCTGTCTCCCTCCACTTTCCTGTCTCCCTCCACTTTCCTGTCTCCCTCCACTTTCCTGTCTCCCTCCACTTTCCTGTCTCCCTCCACTCTCCTGTCTCCCTCCACTCGCCTGTCTCCCTCCACTCTCCTGTCTCCCTCCACTCTCCTGTCTCCCTCCACTTTCCTGTCTCATTCCACTCTCCTGTCTCCAATATTGCCCAGCCCTAAGACACATGTACAGAGGTACATTTTGTGCATTCCAAACTAGGTGCGGCTGAGTTCACACGTTTTGTGAAGTTCCTGATTAAGAACAAAATGACCAATAGCAAGAGTTCATTAGTAACCAGTGATCTATGATATGAATAGAAAGAATATGAAATTATTAATTAACTAGTTAGTTATTAACTACCATTACCTGGTTACTTAGGTTTTATTTAGGAACTTCAAAAAAATAGGTAAACCCAGACGCAATGAGTTGGTAAAGCACAACATTTACTGCAGTATATGTGTCCTAGGATTGGGTAATATGAACAAAATATATTATCAGTCAGGATAATTTCACATCTCTTTTTTCTTTGTGATTTTTTACAGATTTTCTTCCCTTCCAATTCATTCTCTAATTCTGTCTTGATGGCAGCTTCGCGACTCCTTGTACAAATTGGTGGAATGACAAGGAGTGCGCTGCACACATGGTTCACGGAACCACATTTCGCCACAGCCGCCGATTATTGTCGCACTGTTTACCCAACACAGAAGCCTTTAGTCGGATCATGCACAGGATGATTACGTTCACCAACTATACTTCTGCGATAGAATTTACAGGTGCCTCTAAACTATGTGGAATAATATATATCACAATAATTTAAACAACCTTTTCATGGAATTCAAAGGAATTAGAAGTAGAAAATATAATGACTGCATTTAAGATTATTTTATACGTACTACATTTAAATCTTATATTAGTAATTTTTCCGTAATCAATGACAACGACAGGGATGATTTATAACAAGAAAGCCTCTGATTGGCTACTCTATGGTTTGAAAAGATGCAGTCAAATCTGATTTGTTTATTTGCCCTTGTTTCATTCCTAAAAAGATCGGAAGGAAAGTATTAAAAACAGTTATTCCGAAATCACCTTGTAGCCTATATTTGGCAAATGTCCACAGTACATGAATAACGGTGTCGGTGCTCAATAGGCCTACGTTTATTCTCGACCCACATAAACTGTCCTTTCGATTAAATCAGTGTTTCTCAAAAATGCTAATTTAAAAATATGTCATGCATAATTCCTAAAATAATTATAGTAGCCTATATAATGAACGAATTAAGTGATGGATTCTAAACATTTGAAATGTGGCTTTTAAATGTTTTTGTTTAAAAAAGGTTGTTGTTTAGTGAATCTATCACTACCGGCGCTGTATTGCACGTCTTTATATAGACTTTTTGCCACCAAAAATGTTTTGCGCTGGTCAGGGGGTACTTGGCACTGGTTAGGGGGTAAAAAGGCAATTGAAAGGGAGTAGAATATTGAAAAGGGGTTTGAGAAACAATGGATTTAATGATCACATTCTTTTGGGTCCTGCGGTAAAGCATACAACATTTTGATTGGTTAAAAAGACGACACCGGTATTGCCAAACATAGGGGGAGAAGGAACATATCACAGACATGGATTATAACTTGAGATAAGCAAAAGTTAAAGCAGGGGAAGGACAAATATTACGGGCAAACATTTTAATACAAGACTATTCATTTAAATGGCAAAATTAAGCACTGTCCCGAACGGGCAAGTGACTATATTTGTTTACTGGCCCGCCGTTAGTTCTGGCTCCGGGCCATTGTTAATGTTGAACCCTGCCCCCCCTCGATAAAATATGTTCCTTGAAAGATATTTTAACAAAATCATCTGAAAATGCAATCAGGAATGTTTTAATACATAGGCTAGTTTGTATAAACAGTGGTGGCATTTATTTTATTTATGTAAAGTTTGGCGATATGATTCACTGGGCTCTATTTAATGTGTGTTGACTTCCGGCCCGCAACGAGTGTATCCACTCCCCCCCGGTCCCGCAAACGTTCAGTCACAGCTGGAGTGAAGAATTTACACACATGTTAGGGCTATAAGTTAAGAATAAACTAACTAGCTATTCATTCCGCGTGGAAATTAATTATGTTTTTTCAGAAATGTAGCTATCCATTAACATGTAAACTTTAATTCTAGATGAAAAAAATAAATGTTGATATTCTGTAGATAGCCTACCTCAAATAGCTAAGTTTATTAAAACGCTGTTAGAAAACAGTGCTCATCCAGACATCCCCCTGATTGGTTGCTTGTCCTGTCTGTCAAAGTTGTCGTCTCTACTTTTAACCGGCAATTAAGTTTCAGTTCTGTAATGAATACTGAATGAAAAGCCATAGCGAAATGGTTATGACAGATTAGTTCGACCAACTTTTAGAATCAGGCACGTGTCCTGTGTTAGCAAACTGTAGTATACTAAGCAGATTGAGGAATGGAATCATACTGGACGAGGGTGTGTCGCGTGTCCCTTTGTTGTTGTTGCAGCGAACAGTTGATCAACACACACATTTTAAGAGAACGTTATATTGGAATAATTTTGTAATACTTCTATTATTATATAATTCAAAATAAGACAAAGAGGAACTCTTGCAAGGAGTTTAAGTGTACTGTTACGCCTTATTTCATAGAAACATAATACTGGTAAACTTAATTTTCTGGTAACATTATTGTATTCATGTCGCTTATGGGGGTCGCGTGCACTTGTGATGAGTCTGGTGGGTCGTGAGTCCAAAAGGTTGAGATCCATTTATGTAAAGCACAACACAACAAATAACTAGGGAATGGTATATAGACGTCTTTATGGTAATCCTCAATCCATATAGGCCTATGCTGTGATGTAATCGAAGGCATATAGCCTATAGTCCAATTATGTTCATTTGACGACTCCATCCTGTTGTTTAGCTAAATACCGGGACAGGCGATACATTTTTTGACCGCCCACTCCCGCCCGCAGCAAAGTTAAAACCGCCCGCTCCCACAAGATTTGTGTTGGGTCCCGTGGATCTCAATCCCAATTCAGTCCTCTACCTCCCGCTAACAATAGGCTACATCTTAAATCTACCGTTCTTGCTGTCTTTCTCTTTCGTCTCTCCCTGCCTCTCCTTGGATGTGTGTTGCCAGCGTTGATGTCACCAGGGCTCTGGTGTAGCTGAAAGATTTTCGCCGACGTCTTTATATCGTTTCAAAATATAAGCCTGAGCAGAGTCGTGTAAAAGCAGCGGTGGCGATAATTTTGCAGCGGCGGGCCGCCGCTACAAAATGTACATAGCGGAAACATTGGCCTTGTGACGCTTTCACCTGCTGTAACGTTTCCCAGTTCCTCTTCCCTGGGAACTACAGCTTCCCTAGTCTTGACTATTCAGAACTACATTTCCCATAACCCAGACTCAATTATCCAAATTCAGTACACCTGCTCTCACTCAGTCAGCATATAAGACACACACACTCTACTGCCTCTTTGCGAGGTATTGTAAGTACTGTTTATTTCATACTGAGCATTATATTCATGCATTGTTATTCCGGTCTGACCTTTGCTTTGTTTGTGTATGATTCTGCCTTGGATTATCCCCTGTACCTTTGCCAACACTCTTATATTGATATTCTGGCCTGACCCCTGCTCTGTTTGGGAATTATTCTGCCTTGGATTGTCCTCTGTGCCTTTGCTTTCGGACTATAACATACCTGTTTATAATAAACATTGTTCTTTTCATACCTTGGGAGTATTCATTACAGAATACCTCGCCTAATACAAAACATGGCTGGGAGGGAGCCGTTTTTCAGTGGCCGTTTTTCCACACAGACACGGGGAGAACATGCAAACTCCACACAGAAAGGCCCAGGACGACCGGGGTTCGAACCCAGAACCTTCTTGCTGTGAGGCCACAGTGCTATCTACTAGGCCACCCTGCCTGCCAAAGGCCACCGTGCCTGCCTCGGTCCCAAGATGGCCGCCCAGCGTCCAAAGAGTGCTGTTACCAGCCCCAGTTCCAAGATTGCTACCAGCCCCAGTTCCAAGATGGCTACCAGCCCCAGTTCAAAGATAGCTACCAGCCCCAGTTCAAAGATGGCTACCAGCCCCAGTTCCAAGATGGCTACCTGCCCCAGTTCCACAATGGCTACCAGCTCCTGTTCCAAGATGGCTACCAGCCTCAGTTCCAAGAGGGACTTCATCTTCACTGTGTTACGGAAAGACCCAGAAGTGGAGGGGGACTATCGGGATTGGATGAACCAATGTGGCCAAGCCATCAGTGACCGTACAGAATTGGTTAGCCGGTTCTTTTCATGGAGGGCCGGTTGTGGATCACTCAAGACGGAGGCTGAAACATTCCTTTTGAAGCGGCTGCTCACCAGATCCCCTCATCTAATGACCTGTTTGGAAGCCATGGGGGACCCTCAATGTCCTGGCAGGACCCTGATAGCCCAGGTTCAGACGCCAATATGTTGGGTAGGAAAGGTCTCCATCACGTCTTGTGGCCGGGAGGCTTGAGCAGGAGCGACCTCTGGTGGTCGCTTCCCAGTCTCGGCCACCAGAGGTCGCTTCCCAGTCTCGGCCACCAGAGGTCGCTTCCCAGTCTCGGCCACCAGAGGTCGCTTCCCAGTCTCAGCCACCAGAGGTCGCTCCTGCTCAAGCCTCCCGGCCACAAGAGGCCTCTCCCACTCAAGCCTCCAGGCCGCCAGAGGTCGCTTCCCAGTCTCGGCCACCAGAGGTCGCTTCCCAGTCTCGGCCACCAGAGGTCGCTTCCCAGTCTCGGCCACCAGAGGTTGCTTCCCAGTCTCGGCCACCAGAAGCCGCTCAGGTCTCCACCTTTCCTCGACTACTAGAGGACCCTTCAGATACACAACACCCGGTAGGGCCTTCCCTTGTCCCTGAGCCTTGCCTTTTCCCCGAGCCTGAGCCTTGCCTTGTCCCCGAGCCTGAGCCTTGCCTTGTCCCCGAGCCTGAGCCTTGCCTTGTCCCCGAGCCTGAGCCTTGCCTTGTCCCTGAGCCTGCCCTTGTTCCTCCTCCAGTCCCGGTGCCAGTACCTGGCTCAGTCCCGGTCTGCACCAGTCCGTATATTATTGCCTGTTCCATTTCCTGAGCCTTTCCCGGTCACTGAGCCTTTTCCGGTCACTGAGCCTTTTCCGGTCACTGAGCCTTTTCCAGTCACTGAGCCTTTTCCGGTCACTGAGCCTTTTCCGGTCACTGAGCCTTTTCCGGTCACTGAGCCTTTTCCGGTCACTGAGCCTTTCCCTGTCCCTGAGCCTTTCCCTGTCCCTGAGCCTTTCCCTGTCCCTGAGCCTTTCCCTGTCCCTGAGCCTTTCCCTGTCCCTGAGCCTGCCCTTGTCCCAGAGCCTGCCCTTATCCCAGAGCCTGACCTTGTCCTAGAGCCTGCCCTTGTCCCAGAGCCTGCCCTTGTCCCAGAGCCTGCCCTTGTCCCAGAGCCTGCTCTGACTTCCAAGCCTGAGCCTTTTATTGTCCCTTTGCCTTCCATTGTTCCCTTACCATTAGCTGTCCCTGAGCAGGCCCGAGCCCCTGTGCTTGTGCCTGATCCCTATCCCCGTGCCAGTGTCTGCCCCTGTCCCCATGCCAGTGTCTACCCCAGTCCCCGTGCCAATGTCTGCCCCAGTCCCCGTGCCAGTGTCTGCCCCAGTCCCCGTGCCAGTGTCTGCCCCTGTCCCCGTGCCAGTGTCTGCCCCTGTCCCCGTGCCAGTGTCTGCCCCTGTCCCCGGGCCAGTGTCTGCCCTATTCCCCGCTCCGGTGCTTGTCCCCGGGCTTGCGCCTGCCCTGGTCTCTGTGCCCCTCTCTGTGTCTGTCTGTTTGTCTGTGTCTGTCTGTGCAGTGTCCTTCCAGGTTCCTGTGTCTGCTGTGGTTCCGGTGCCTGGTCCGCCTTTGCCTTGGCCCTCAACGCCCTCTGCGGCCTGGCCGCCTCCTGCGGTGTCATTGCTTCCGCACTTGTCGGGCTGGACTCTGCCTCTGGTGCCGCCTGCCTGGCCTCCGCCTCGGCCTTCGCTTCTGCCTTGCTCGGCCGGACCTCCACCTGCCCGGACTCGGCCGTCCAGCCCGTCGCTGCTGCCTCCATCCTCCGGACCACCGTTGCTACTTCGTCCCTCCGGTCTGCTGCTGCGGCCTCCGCCCTCCGGCGCGCCGTTGCTGCTTCGTCCCTCCAGTCTGCTGCTGATGCCTCCGCCCTCCGGCCCGCCGAGACTCCCTCCACTTGCCTGTTCTGCTCGTCTGCTTCGCCCTGGGGTGCCCCCGTCGCTCTAGTTTCTGCCGCTGCGGCCTCCTGCCTGGGTCTTCTGTCCGGTGGCGGGTTTGCTGTTTGGCACCTCGGGAGCTGCGCCTTGGGAGGGGGATTCTGTAACGTTTCCCAGTTCCTCTTCCCTGGGAACTACAGCTTCCCTATTCTTGACTACTCAGAACTACATTTCCCATAACCCGGACTTAATTATCCAAATTCAGTACACCTGCTCTCACTCAGTCAGCATATAAGACACACACACTCCATTGCCTCTTTGCGAGGTATTGTAAGTACTGTTTATTTCATACTGAGCATTATATTCATGCCATGTTACTCCGGTCTGACCTTTGCTTTGTCTGTGTGTGATTCTGCCTTGGATTATCCCCCGTACCTTTGCCAACACTCTTATATTGATATTCTGGCCTGAACCCTGCTCTCTTTGGGAATTATTCTGCCTTGGATTGTCCTCTGTGCCTTTGCTTTTGGACTATAACATACCTGTTTATAATAAACATTGTTCTTTTTGTACCTTGAGAGTATTCATTACACCTGCGTAGGGAGGGAGTGCACTGCTCAGACAATACAGAGACTCAGAAGATGTTGCAGCAGCTTTGTGTCCTGTGTCTTTATTAACTTTAATATTCCCCCCTACCACGTATGACATGAGTAAATTGTCATGGAAATACATTTGGTACAAGTGAAGGCTGTGGAAAAATGCCAATGTCATTCTTTGAAGTGTATTAATTGTTTGTAGATGTCTAAACGTTCGGTACAAGTTAAACATGTGTGTATCACGTGTGCAACTAGTGAATGCCAAACTGATGGCAGAGACTATGCAGCTACAGAAATGTGAAAACAAATTGAATTTATACAATATTATTTGTGTTTTTGAGAACTAACGTAACAGTTCAGAGTCAGAAGTTACAGGTGACAGTGCTTAAAAAAGGAATCTGGTGGTTAATAAGAGAAAATGTAATGAAAGTGTTCAGGCTAATGGTGCGTAAAGAGAGATCATTATTTTTGCATGCCATATCCAGAGAGGTTTAAGAGATTTGAAGACATGGGAAATGGTACACATGTTTAAATTGCTAGGCAGAGTATCATATGCAATATACAGTATACTGTAAATAATGTTATTAATGTGCATTGCAATCCAAGTTCCTATTCAAATGATTTGTTTGATATGTGGACAGAGTACCTGATGAGAAGCTGTATGTCAGTAATTCTGTATTTGCCTGTATATTGTGACTTTTTCTAAAGAGATAATCTGTTGTTATACGTTTCTTGATATACGAGAATGCAGAAATATCTGTTTAAGTTCAAACAATACACTTAGAAGATGTTGCAGCAGCTTGGTCCTGTCTTTATTAACTTTAATATCCCCCCTTACCAGGCAGTGAGGGTACTACATCTGCAGGAAATAAAAGACAGGAGTCTATATGTTTTATTGAGTGATCAGTTAGAAAATAATGTGTATGTTTTCTTGTATGATCAGGTACAACATTCTTTGTGTGGGGGTTTTCATGGAGATAAACCAGTTTGACAGCTTTATTTGAATGTCAAATGAAATAGAAACATTTCTTGTGTGTGGGTTTGGATTGTGCTCACATTTTGTAAGAGGGTGTGTGATATATATGACAATTACATTTTAGAGATTGTTGGCAAATGCATGGAAAGAACTGTGACAACAAATATATTTGCGATTAAATTTATAATGAAAAATTATCAAATAATACATTTGCTTTGTAGAACAATTTAACATTTGATCTGGACATATTTAACAGGATTATGGAAAACTCTAAGCATCCAATTTTTAGACCCTGTTATCTCAGTCTGTGTCACAAACATTCAAATTTAGCTTACTCCTATGATGGCCCGAGCCCATGCCCAGTTCGATGTCACAGAAATTAAATAAGCCGGCCAATAAAACATTTAAAAAATGATGCCATTGCTATAGCACAGTGTGCGCATACCGTTGAATATTTAATGGTGTGGAAAGCAATAAAACAACAGTTTTGTGAGAAAAGTATGGAAAGAAATGTTTAGTTAATGTTTCGTATGCTATGCTTTATTAATAATTAGACATGTCTTACATTTTTTTAGATGTACCTGTAGTTGGGAGTAAAAGGATACAATTAATGTGCACTTATGAAGTTGAAGCATTAATAATTTATGTATTTCCTTTTCTCCCGTTGCAATAGTCTGGGTTAAGAACGAAGAAATGCTTAATAAATGCCTATAGAGGATTTATTGAATAGTCGTGGTTGATATTTCCTATCTAACCATCTGAACTCACAAATTATCATTTATCCGTGTGTAAACCGCTACGGAAAGAAATACTACAGCGACCCGGGAAACTAACACGTTGCCCGCGAGTCAGACAAAGGTGCATAAGCTACCTAGCTTGAAACTGTGTGCGTAATAACAGCCGAAATATAGGAGCAGACCGCAACCAGATAACTTACATTAATTACTATCCCATTAATCCTCCACCGGAGATGTTCTGGGAAATGATTTAGAATGTCTATGACAGAACTTAGTAAATGAATAATATTTAATTTCAATTAAAGCGCATCAAAGTACAACACTTTAACCGGACACAGAATTACACAATTATACCAAGAAATTACATGTCGCTTACACTTAAATATGATCTAAGATCTAAGCATGTCTTATGCGGTACAGTCTATCTAATACAACATTTATCCAACACATTTGCTATGGCACACTCAGACGTGTCGCCAGGAGAGTCGTTACAGAAATCTCATCAGTTTAACCTTAAACAAAGACTTATATTTCCCTTCGAGAGGGGCCGCCCACAAGCTCCCGCTGCATACGAAATA
>JACXGM010003836.1:0-17285 GCA_016801145.1 Umbra pygmaea
TTACATCATGTCTTCCTCTGTATTCATACTTACATCATGTCTTCCTCTGTATTCATAATTACTTCATGTCTTCCTCTGTATTTATAATTACTTCATGTCTTCCTCTGTATTCATAATTACATCATGTCTTCCTCTTTATTCATAATTACATCATGTCTTCCTCTGTATTCATAATTACATCATGTCTTCCTCTGTATTCATAATTACATCATGTCTTCCTCTGTATTCATAATTACATCATGTCTTCTGCTCTATTCATAGTTACATCATGTCTTCCTGTATATTCATACTTACATCATGTCTTCCTCTTTACCCTGCCCTCTCCTTATCTTCTGGGTCATTCAGATCCACAACACCTCCTTCCCTCATTTTCCCAAATGGAATTCATCTTGCTGAAACAGACTCCACCTAGCCAACACGTACACCAATCCAATTAATTTAAGTACTTGATTGGCAGGGTGCAGGTGTGCACTTTAACAGAAGAGCTGAGAGTTGGGATGTACAAGCTTTCTGTCAATCTCATCCCAGTTGGCAAAACGTTTTCACCACCACCCCCTCCTTTCTTTTCAGACGCAGGATTCACAGAATCCCAATAACCTGGAATACTGGATGGAGGACATCTACACGCCGGGTTACGATTCCCTGCTAAAGAGGAAGGAAGCAGAGTTTCGGAGAGCCAAAGTGTGTAAGATCGGAGCTCTGATTGCGGCTGCAGCCTGCACTGTGATACTAGTCATCGTTGTGCCAATATGCACTATGAAGTCATGAAGTCTCACTAACACGTGTACCAAGTTACAACCAATCAGGAGCTACTACCGAGCGAACCCAAATGGAAAGTAGTCACCTTCCCTCTACCCCTGATCATTCTGCCTAGGAGGAAGTGGACTGAATGCTGTGTTGTGAGCCATAGGTTATTGGCCCCAACTACAGGAGCTGGCCTCTGATTGGTTATTTAGACATTTGAAGAATTACTGTACGCGTATTACTAAATGTGAATCTGGCCTATGTTCATGGTATTGCAATGAGGTCCATGTTATTTTCCAAGGTATTTAATTGTGTGATGCCATGGGAGATGGCATTGGTATTAGGGAATTGTAGGTCCTTGTTCTTTTCTATTTATTATTACATAAATGTACTTATAAATATTGTATTTATAATGACAGGTGGACTATATGTGGCTGAAATGGAATTGGCACAATGTATTTTTTTGTCAAAGATATATTGTGTTGTACAATGTTCCAGAAGATTACATGTAGAATATTTATTTCACCTAATTATTTGTCAAAAGGGCAATCTGCAGTTTTAAACAGAAACATAAAAGGGGTTACCTGAAACAGATCAACTGTATAGTATACAGTCCACAGCTGGATTTGATTTTGTAGACAGCGTCTTATATTTTTATTTTAATATAATTGCTGTATAATGTATTTTGATCAGAGTTATTTTTGATGAATTAACTGGTAGAATGTTACAAGATGCACCAGGTATAATTTATCTTTATCTGTAATATATATAATAATAATAATAATAATATTAACCAGAGTTTAAATTAATGGGATTGGTGCAATGCATTTTCTATATACAGTATACTTATTTATTGAAAGACTGTAGTTGAAATATACAGATAACAAAACAGTACATAGATTGCAAACACTGTAGTCCAATAGAACACCACAAAGCCAAACTGAATGTATTGAAAGCAACAGTGATAAGGGTTAAAAACATGTATAATTTATCATTGTTTTATATTGTTTAAAAACTAATCAAATCATACTGTAGAGATGTTTTTGCCTTTTTGAGTTTTTAAACAGCAAATACTTGAAGTTTCCACTGTTGACTCACTGAGCATGTCTGAGAGAGACTTGCATTAGCTCAATCATAAGTATAGACTGCACCAGCCTCTTAGGCTGGCAGAAACAGACACACTAACACATGCAGATGTTATTATGAAGTGCTGTGTTGCCTTATAAACAGTCATAGTACAAATAGGTCAGTCCTTGAGCGAAAGTTTAGGATACATTGTGAATAGGAGCTTCTCATGTCATCTTGCTTATAGTTTGTTAATGACCCATGACATAATAACAATGTGCTTTGAAAATGTTTAAGGTCTTCTTGCACTTCGCTGATTACATTAAAAAAAATATTAAAAACAAATTCCAGGCGAATTCAGAGGGGAAGTATATAGAAGTTCCAAGTTTTAATATTTTCAAAGTGTTCAAGAATGTGAATTTCCTATTGCTTCTTGAAGTTATTGGATTTTAAATGGAAATGAACCCAAGTCTGCTCCACTGCAGCTCTGCTCTGCCTACACATCTAGTCTGCCAAGGGGCCTTAGAACCACAGAATGCAAACTGCCTGCCGTTAATAGTGTCCCAATATCCATTTGTAGTTTTTCTGATAAAAAGAAGACATAAAGGAAGCCCTTCCATTGTTTTGGGACACAACGTCTTTCTCATTTTAAGTCATGAACCTAAACTCAGAGACACTGTGCAAATCAAGATGGCCGATCACACAGACACCACCCAGATGCCATAAATCATGGAGTCACTTCAGACTTTGTTGGTTTTCCCTCTCAAGTTAAATGATCTACAGTTAAACAAGGCTGCGTTTCAGGCTGACTATAATGGCACTAGTACTGAGGGATTCATGTATTGTATTTACAGATTAAATAACTACACTTGAATCAAAATAATTAAGGGAACAGGCAATCATCACAGTATAACACGAACACAATAAAACTCCTGGGATATCAATCTGTCCAGTTAGGAAACATAAGCGATTATGAATCAATGTCACCTGTTTTGGTGAAAATGAAAGTGACAACAGGTGCCCTGGAGAGGCAAAAGCAAGACAACCCCCCAAAAGGGAATGGTTTTGCAGGTGGTGGCCACAGACAATTGTTCTCTCCTCATCCTTCCTGAATGATTCTTCCTCAGTTTTGTGTTTTGCTAGTGTCCTTATCACTACTGGAAGTATGAGGCAGTACCTGCAGCCCATTCAGCTTGGACAGGTAGTCCAGCTCCTCCAGGATGGCACATTCATACGTGCTGTTGAAAAAAGGTTTGCTGTGTCTCCCAGTACACTCCTAAGAGTAAAGAGGAGATACCAGGAGACGGGTGGTTATGAGGAAACTTGGACAGGGCCGTAGAAGGGCATCAACACAGTAGTAGCACATGTATTTGCTTTTCTGTGCAAGGAGGAAGAGTAGGAACACAGCCAGAGCCCTACTAAATCAGCTCCTGCTAGCTAATGGTGTGCATGTTTCTCTGTCAGAGAAAGACTCCATGAAGGTGGCATGAGGGCCTGACGTCCTCTAGTGGGACCTGTGCTTAGAGCCCAGCACTGTGCAGCTCGACTGGCATTCACCAGTGAACACCAGAATTGGCAGGTCCACCATTGGTGCCAAATTCCCTTCACAGATGAGAGCAGGTTCATCAGCATGTGCATCCAACACCGCCAAGTAGCCCCACAGACTGTCTAGGAGCTCACTGATGCCCCGATCCAGGTCTGGGAGGAGAGCCCCCAGAACACCATCCGCCGCCTCATCAGGAGCATGCCCAGACATTGTCGGGAGTGCATACAGGCACGAGGGGGCCATATATATTAATGAGTCACATTCTGAGTTGCTGTGATTAAATTCACGCAAGTTGGGACAACCTGTGATTTCCATTGTTTACTTAGATTTTTTGTGTTAATTAGAATCCAGCCCTCAAGCAGTTGGTGATTTTGGTTTCCATTGATCGTTGTTACCCAATGTGTGATTTAAGTGTTCATTTTTCTTCATTTTTTTGAGCAGTGTAATTGAACCAATGACAACAGTGGCGCCCCCAAGGGGTTTCCAGGGATCACGGCCAACGTGATCCAATCGCTGGTTCCCCCAATGCCCCACCTTAAAAAAATACTATCATTATTTTTACCCATGTCTCTTATACAGCTGAGCCCTGTATTACAACAATAAAAACATAGAAACATTTGAAATATAAAGTACAAACATTTAGATTAACAACTCTACAAGACACCAATCAAAGCTGTATAGTCGTCTTTCTAAGGAAAAAGACAACTAGAATATATGAAGATCAATGACTCGCTTAACACGTATATACAGATACATAACACATTAAAACAGAATTGTTGGGGAACTCAAAATGTTAACTCTACCAGAATTAGTCTATTCAGATAATTATAAATATTAACTGTAAAAGAAAAGACCGAAGTATATCAGTATGCAATTCCTTCATTCTTATATTGACATACTGTAGATTAGCCTATATACTACAACAGCATAATAGATTTCCTGAAATTCTGTTCTGTCCAAAGATTTTTTAATTTTTGTCAATTAACTACAGTGAAAATAATAAATTACGCCCTGAATAGACACATGAGGTGGATGTACAGTATACTGAACCCATCAACGAGTTCTTGAAAGTATGCCTTCTCTATTTTTAATAGTGTAACTCCTCGAAATATTAGTTAGAAACATTTTAATGTACAAAAAGGTAAATGGTCAGAGAGAGTGTGGCAACTACAACTGTCCGCTATCCTAGTTAATGTACTTTTGTATGCTGTCAGCTAAAACTCATGGTCAGTATCAGCTTTCATTTGTATTCGTCTCTTGTTAATTAGCCCTTGGTTTCTTAATTAAATCGCAACAAAAAACACTAACATCATAACTCAAGCCCAACTGATGTTTTAATTAAGTACCAACGGTTAGCATTTTCAAAGCTGGAACAAGGCCAAATCAGGACGTTCAGCCTCCCTTTAATTAGTACAGTGATCAGATTTAGTAAGTAATCTTCTGTACAACTCAAAATATCATATTAATATGACTAAAATATGGTTACATTAATAGCCAATCACTACCATTATGGGTCTCTTCTTGTTTCATTCTGTTGTGTTACAGCAGACCACCCACAGTCTGCGTCAGGAGTAAGGCAGGTAGGGTTGAGTGAGAAGGGATAGTTTCTCAGGGAAGAGACAGAAGAAAGCACCCTGTCAGCATCTTGGGACTCTGCAGAGAAGTCAGAAAGGGAAACTGCAATACGGCTGTGCAAAATGGAAAGAAGGTTTTTGGAAGAAACATAAGCACCCTTATACTTTATTAGATGTAACTAATTAATAATCCATTTTATGTTTAAAAACAATCAAAAGGAATATTTGTATTATTATTTCGGTAAGAAGTCACTCAGCAGTACAGTGTTTTCATCGTTTTAGTTGTTTTAGTCAAAATGACATTTTTGATTTAATCATTGTAAGATCAAAAGAAATAAAACCACAGTGAGGTGTTTTACATGTTCCCAACAATTAACTCTACATCCATGTCCTATTTTTTCTTTGTAGGCTAAACTGATAAGTAATTATCAAAACACTTGGCATTTAAACTACCACACGTACATTTACATTAAAGTCTGAACATCTTGTTAGAATGCAGTACATAATACAGGTAGAGTTGTACATGTGTACTATATGCTCGTAATGGAGGACTTAATATATGTCAGTGTTTTGATATTGACATGCATGTATAGCCATATAAAACATGGGATTTGGTTAGAGTTTCTGCACAAATGTATGGGTCATGCAAGCCAAAAACGTCAGCGAAGGAAGTTCAGAATTCGAACTTTGACCAATGAAAATGTATGGGCATTAATACAAAAATATTTTAAGTGAAAAGTAAGGCCTAAAATGCTAAATAAATAAAAATATCCCCTTATTTAAGAGTCCTTTAAGATATGAGCTATCCACATGATATAGTAATCTGGTGCCCCAGAGCCATAGAGTGGCGACACTACCATTGGACTCCGCTTTCGCTGCCCACTTCCGGGGTTCGCAGCCTCGAATAGTTCCAGAAATCAACGATTGTCTTCACTCTGTTTTCTCTATCACTCTGTGGTGCCCTACAGAGCAGCTGATTACTTTAGGTGAGGCAATACAACATCTGCAATACGGTCAACCTGAAACGCATCCTTTATGCTAGCAATGTATTGGCCACTTGAAGTGTTCCGGGAACAATTAGGAAGTACAACACTCAATACTTTTGCTTGGTATATGCTTTCACAAGTAAACAGGAACACCTGTTGATGTTGCATGGGACCATCTGTCAAAATCTTTTGCAAAGAATGAATGTAGGGTATAGTTGCCGCTGAGTACTGTTTCGGGGAGGGAAAGCTGACTATAGATGTGTACTTAGGGTAAATGTAACTTCTGAGCAGTGCATTAGATTTAAATGTGTAAACTTCCCAGTGGATTTGCCATCAACACACATACTGTGATCTGCAGCACACTGAAGTCATTTGTAAATAGTTAAGAGGAACACATCATGGCCTCATGATGATACTGGAATATTACAGTACCACAATAAAAAGACTACTGTTCTGACTGTTATTTTGTCTGGGTAACTGGTCTTATTTCTCTTGTATTTTTGTTTAATTATTATTCTGTCTCATTTATGGGGTTGTTGTACTTAAGTTTATCTTTTTTATGCAGTAGCTCTACTAGTATCACTTCTGTGAAATCATGATATGCTGTATAATTGTATAATATATTAAAGCAATAGGGCATTAAGTGGTGTGGTATATGGCTCAAAAGGATATTGGATGGTGTAAGTATTTCCCCGCTTCAGTCAATATTTATTAGAGCCCCCTTTGGCAGAAATTACAGCCATGAGTCTATTGCATAAGTCTCTTTCATCTTTGCATATTTGGAGACAAAGCAATTTTTGCCCATCCTTCTTTACAAAATTGCTCAAGCTCCATATAGTTCTATAGGAACTTTTGGAGAATAGCAATTTTTAATTGCTTTCATGTTAAATTCATTTCTAGTCTTTGACTGGGCCACTCTGAGACATTTTTCTTTTAGTTTTTATTTCACTGTAGTGTGCTAGTGTGTTGCTGTATATTTGGGGTCATTTTCCAGTAAATGAATAGTCTCCGAAATCCCGTGTCTTGCAGACTTTTCTATTTTCATTTTGCCCTATACATCACAACCTTTATAGATTGTTTTGTTTACTTTCACATTATATACTGTTTTGTGTCAGTCATTGGAGTGTTCTACATGTGAAATGCTGAAACTAAAATGAAAGACCTCTGACATTCTCCATATGCACAAAAAACTTTTTCTTCTCATATCCGATTTGTTACCAAATTGTCTTCTATTTACTAAGGTTACTAAATTGATGCTGAAATTTCACCGTTAATTAAAACATATTGAAGGAGAGAAATGATCGCATACTCCTAGATTATAGAGACAAAACAGTAAAAAATAAATCCGGAATTGATTTGGGATCAATTTGAAAATTGTGTATTGAGAGCGATACAATGAAAGGTCTCTGGCCCTCTGAAAAGCAACTGTTTCAAAATCATGTTAACCTTTATTAATTGTGGTGCAGCTTTGCTATGTTAGTAAAAATTACTGCCTATGGAGTCAACTGTAGAACAACAAATCTAATCAGAGCAGGTTTATGAAGCAAAGGAAAAGCACACTCCCTTGCTCTGAGCAGCTGGGAAATGCAAACTCGAGCAGCTCTGCAATCTGGCGAATGCAGCTCCCTGATGTTATGTTCAGGAAATAATGCATTTCAACTGTGTGGAAAATACCGAAAAGTTCTGTCAGAAAAATTAATTTGCAACCCATTTTAGCTAGCTCCATTGAGAACTTTAAACATAGTTTCATTTGAATTGGAGCTAAGGTGACAATTAATTTAGTCTGAAGTTGTCTTTAACAAATGATAATGAAAACACTTAAAACATACGAAAAAATATAGTATGCACCATTATATGATAAATGTGTTATTTTTATCACCACTATTAAATGTCCGCTTGTAAAGTCGTTTCATAGACCATTAGGGGCTCTGATAACATGTAAAATTATATAACTAGTGTATCACTGTCAAAGTTACAAATTGTGATCCCTATTTTTATAATGATGTTTCAGGGTAAACTAAACTGCTGAGTGAGAATTTCGCAGTGACAATGTGAGACCATGGATCTGGTGCTAGAAAGGCAAACTTCACATTTATTACAATAATATGTGGTACTATGAGTGGAATGTAATCCTCTATATATGTAAGACGAACAATTTAGGATGATTTTACGATGATATTTTGTATTTTTCTTCATTTCAGCTTTGTTAATATGTATAGCAAGGTAAGACCAAGGACACATGTGTCTGTTACACTTCAGAATAATAATACATTTCTGCAACATTTAATACAGGGTTATGGTTCATTCGCATTCATTGTATTCAAGATTCAAAATATTAACAAAGTCAACAACACAAGTGTAAAAGCTTAGACACCCTTTTGAACCATTCCTAATGTCTTCTTGAACAGATGATTACTAAGACCCAGTAAGGTTCATTGTAACTAGGCCCAAGTTCTCAACGTGTGATTATAAACGCCGGTGTGGTGTGTGTGTGTGTGTGTGTGTGTGTGTGTGTGCGTGTGTGCGTGCGTGTGTGTGTTTGTGTGTGTGTGTGTGTGTGTGTGTGCCATGCATGACGTGAGTGTGGGGCAGTGTAGGGTGCCCTTTTTTTATTTGAGCCCCTGCCCCCCAAAATGTCTGTGCACGGGTCTACTAACTATAAAAGTAAAAGTTACACAGATAGTCAGCTGTCAATCCCTGGCTTCTTTAGAATCAGATTATTCCATATGCTACAATCTATTGTTTTGTTGTCAATATAACATGTGTGTTTACCATACTTGCCTTTGTATAGCCTTTTCTGCAGAAAGTTCTGCCAGCCAGTCAATCAGAGAGGCAGGTAGTGAAGAAGAGGGAGAAGGACAGAGTAAAAGCACTGTAGAAATAGGGGAAATGAGGAGGAAAGAGTGGTTAATACTTGGTCAAAAGAATAAAACCACTGTTGTAGCTCATTACCCAGTTTATGTATTTATTTGAAACATTGGTTTTCTAACTTATAGTATAATAATATGCCATGTTAATGAATAAAGAAACATTGCAAAGTTTGCTAGTAGCACAAAGCAAGGAATACTTCTCCCATTTGCTCAGTACATAAGTAAAAGCATTCTTAGTTATCAGTAAAAAGTTTATGTACTGTATCAAACATTTAAACTGCCTTGTGGGCACCATATTTTAAGTTGACATTGCAAGGCATTCCATGAGTGTGAGGCATTAGACGTTCCATCACTCAGTGCCTCCGACTTCCAGCCTTTGCCTGCCATCACCAGCCAACCTTGGCTGGAGCAAACTAACTTAACAAGGTCAGTAAAACAAGCTCTGCGTGTGCGTGTGTGCGTGTGTAACCTCCTATCTGCATAAGGCTGCTGGATTCATTTCTGATCTAATTTATCTTATCATCTTCTCAGGGTCTACAATGCATATCATTGTTAAACATGGACTATACTTTCACAATCGTTTATTTATAGGATAATATGACCTGTTTTGAGCTATACTATAACACAGTTTGGAAGTTGAAGAGAAAAGTAATTTTGCTTATAAAACAAGTTCTGAGATATCTGCAATTTGATTGGCAAAAATTAGGTTTCAAGTGTGACAATTCACTGATATCCGCATGTAGAACTTTGCCTTATCACTGAAATATCCTTACACCAAACCTGAGGAACTGACCAAAATAAAGAACATGGCGAATAATTCCCCTTGCTTCATGTCTTAACACAAAACTTCCCAATAATATTATCCATCAAATATTTTTTTTTACAGTCATTTACCACAAAATCATCGTTGCCAATGTAGACATGCTAACCAGCCATAAGATTTAAGTAATGTCATTTGTTTTGCAATACAGTGTTTTTTGTGACAAAGCGATAGCTAGCTATTAAAGGCCATGTTGCAGGGTTCATTTTCCAATAAATTTGCGCAATTTAACAGAATTTGGTAATAAACGCTTATCCAGTGTATTTTATGTTGTTGGGTATCACAAAACGGAATATAATACAAAAGTAGGTACTATTTTACAGCGGATGATTCTCTATTCCCCCACAATGCATTGCATTATGTCACTTCCCTACAGCACAAGCTCTCCACTGCAGTTTCCATTGGACGACACCTGCCAAACTCAGCGACACATTTTCACCGGAGGTAAACGCTGAGAAATAAACACTATGCAAATATGTTGTTACTGGAGCTAGGAGGCTATCATCAAAACATAAGATATTTATATGATATGAGTTCACAATGTCGGGGAAAAGATTTAAAGGTACAATATGTAGTTTTCCAAAACAATAACAAAAAACATACTTTGCATTACAAAAGCAAACATCACTATACTTATTAGTTAGTTGTGTACTCACATTATAGGGACTACAGGTGGAAATTAGCATTGTTGCTATAACCTGGCCCAAGACATATTTTCTTGTACTACAAGTTTAATGTCTATCTGTGCGTTGTCCCTGTTTCAAATAAATACATTTCCATTCCATTCCATCCCAAATGTTTTTACCAACTTTAAAACCCAGAGAAATTTGTAATTTAATTCGAAGACACGGGACGTTTCATTTTGTCTTCCGTCAATGGCGTCACATAAACTTTGACTCCTCTAGTTGCTCTAAGTTCCAGGGAACCGCCAAACATAATGTGAATAAAGTTATAATATACTGTATATAACAATACATTACTTTGTCAGTTAACATTTTTTCTGCCAGAGACGCTAGATTGGCAGTTTGTCATTGATGACGTCAAGAAAACCCATGATCCAACGCTACTTCTCGATGTCATCAAAGTACATGTTTTGCTATTGTTTTGATTGAGAGACACCTAGTGGCCAAAAACTACATATTGTATGTTTAATTAGGGATTATTTTGGGGGGGTTCCACAGGTGGGACTGGCAAGTTAGCCCATAGCTAGCATGATGCCTTCTATTTCTAGATCTAGATAAGTTAGCCCATAGCTAGCATGGTGCCTTCATTTCTTGATCTAGATAGGTTAGACCATAGCTTGCATGGTGCCTTCTATTTCTAGATCTAGATAAGTTAGCCTATTGCTAGCATGATGCCTTCTATTTCTAGATCTAGATAAATTAGCCTATAGCTAGCTTGATGCCTTTTATTTCTAGATCTAGATAGGTTTACTGGTACTTACAGTATCTGAACTAACAACATGATCACTGTCATTGTTTGTGTACACAGAGTTTACTAAAAATAAAGGTTTTGGACAACTCACCTTAGCAGTTTGTGTTTCTGGTGGCTGCATTTTACACAAAGTGAGTTGCCATTTTTCATGTCCTCTCCTTTCACCTCTCCCATGACAACTCTGTTCTCGCTTTCAAACCTGCCTGGTTTTTGGCCTTTTAATGCCTGGCTCACACTACAGGTGTTTTAGGCCAATTTATGCCCGATTTTCCTCGATCTGTTCCAATGGACCTCGATCGGTTTCAATGTCAGACGCAGATTATCTGGTAATGTGAGGCGTTCACAGATCGAATCTTACACCTGCCGATCAGCTCTCACACAAATCTCGCTTGCCCCGATCATATCAAACATGTTTATTAATATTTATCGGGATGAGCAAGATTGTAAATATATGTCAGTACTGTCACAATAGCCAATAGGAAACAAATCTATGACGAAACGGAAGTGACAGACATTTCGAAACATTCCATGTTGAGTGTTGAGCCCGTCTCTAACGATTTTCTCATCCACACTCGTTTATTCTTCCGCTTTCGGTTTTAATTCACAACGAACAATCATTATTGATAAGGCAAGTTTTCATGTTACAGTATGCATTTTGTTTACATCCGCTTTCCCGCTTCTGATCTGCTGCATAGATCACGTGAGGCACTTCCTCTGGCAAGATAATCTTGATAACATTGTGTATTGTGTGATGATGCGGCAAGATTTTCAAATCTTGTTGTGTGAACATGTTTAAGATTTGAGGGAAGAAAATCTGCAATGATTTTTTTGGTGTGTGTGCTGCAACCAGATTTCAAAATTGGTTAGGATTTTAAAACTCCTGTAGTGTGAGCCAGGCATAAAACAAACCCTGTAGCGTTTGGTCGGATAGTCCGGTTTGTTTGGGCTGGTGTGAAAGCTCATCTGAACTCTGGTGCGGATCCAAAAAATTAACTCTGGTCCGCTTGAAAATCGGGGTCTCGGTCCTCAGTGAACTAAGGGATATATATATGGGGCAATGCATGCAGGGCTTGCTGCTGAAATTTTTTCCTCTCCATCCCAAAGTCCAATTTCAACCATTGCAAACTGAACTCCAGCTGTCCCAAAATATAGATATTATTGTAGATACAGCAGATACAGCAACCCATAAATTTAAAGTTGAACTGACAGCATTTTAACTACTTCGCAGATTTGAATCAGGCAGATTTTTCTCCTCGCAATTCCCCCTAATCATGCCTGTTGTCCGCAGTTCCGCAACTCCTTGGCTAGATCTGTGGGATGGCAAGTGGCGCACACATGGTTCATCTAACCACATGTCGCACAAAGAAGAAGCCATCAACGGCTGCAACCATATTTTGAGATGACAAATTGTAAAAATTGCTCGAGTGCAATCAAAATAAGCAGTTTCTCAAAAATGCAGGGGTCTAGTTTTTATTGAAAGCCTATAATAAAATGGATACACATGGATACCTTTCAAAATAGCAAATGTAAACAGCTGAGGACAGTTTGTCCCTTAAAAAAATACAGTGCCTTGCGAAAGTATTCAGCCCCCTTCAACTTTTCGACCTTTTGCCACATTTCAGGCTTCAAACATAAAGATATGAAACTGTATTTTTTTGTGAAGAATCAACAACAAGTGGGACACAATCATGAAGTGGAAGGAAATTTATTGGATATGTCAAACTTTTTACTTTCGCAACGCACTGTATATACATTTGGGGTGTGAAATTTAATATGACTCTTATAAGCATCATAAAATGGAACTGTGAAGTCAACATGTTAACCAGACAAGGACTTGTGAGTGTGTGTGAAGCCAAAGCAACCTATCAATTACTATGAGAGCATTTGGAATCATCTTATAACATGTCTGCCAAAAATAAACGCTTATAGTCTGCCTGTACATCTTTCTGTTTGTATCATTTGCAGTTGCTAATAATACACACATCATCCATCAGAGTTGTCAGTCCTGTTAGTTCATTTTGTTTCTTTTTAGCACATTGTACACTCTGTCCGTCTTGTCTGTTGCTCACCTGTCTTACTCTGCAAAGTAAAAACGGCTGTGTTAAATCAACACCCTAAGTGTTAAATTAACACTCTCAGTGTTTATATAGGTCCAAATTGACACTGAAGAGTGTTAATTTAACACTTAGGGTGTTGATTTAACACAGCCGTTTTTACTATGTGGTCTTGTCCTGGCATACTCTGATTAAAGGTTGATCAAAATCAATAAAAAAATATTTTGCTAACTGATAAGTAGATTGTTTCAGGTCGTTTTCACACATAAAAGTCCGGACCAAGGTCCGAACCAACGTTTGTGTTTAATTGCATTGTATACATTTGATCCCGTTCTTTTTGGTTTCACATAGTGATTTTGCTAGCGTGAGTAGACGGGCGTGTGTCTGACGCAACCGTAAATCTCAGAATTTCTCCCAAATTACCTTCTCAGGAAACTATTTTGAAAACCTAAATTACGTTCTATGCCAACCTATTTAGGGTGTTTTTACGTTTAAACTGCACATTTTGTTATAGGCTATATTTGTACTTGAATTACGTTGCTCCGGTACATTTCGTTTAGCGGATTTATGCGAGAACATTCCATACATTCCATAGCGTTCGAAATTATATTGCAACATTCACAGTTAAGTTTAGGTAGGAGGATACTAACGGTTAAGGTTAGGCATGAGGTTACTAACGGTTAAGGTTAGATATGACGTTACTGAGGTTAAGGTTAGAATTAAGGTTAGGGTTAACATTACAAAAACCGACAATCGCGTGTCTGTAGAACAAAACACAAAAAGTTCCAGTCTGGATTTGAACTCGCGAATACTGACATGCAAGTCGCGGATTTATATGCCCGTCCACCATCCCCGACCTCCACCCTAGCAAAAACTATGCTATTTACATGCTACGTCATTATCTTCTAATGTTCATATTGAACGTTATTCGAGTGTTCAATTTAGTTCCCTACAAACGTAATTGACCCTCTCATACGTTCATATTTGACATATTTCTGTTTCACAAAATAGTTCCCTCAGAACGTATTTCATGTGATTTAGGGCTGGTCTGACGTTGGCGTGATTTTTTGTCTTTTTCCGTATGAATGAAAATAAATGAACAAATGAATGAGCAAATCCCGATTGCGTAGTATTACTACCAGCAGCATCAACGTCAGCACAAACTGCAAGCGCAGCACAAACTTCAAGCGCAGTACTCGCGAATGATTTCTTCTGATCGAAATGAAATGAAATGTCTAATCTCCTCTCTCCACGTAGGCCTACTTTCACAAAAAATTTTTGCTTCTTCTAACGTTTTTTCCAGAGTTTGTTCTATGGTACATAGTTGCCTAACTTCCTGTAATTGATCCGAATGTCCGAATCATCCAAAAAGTGTTTTCATACTGCAAACGAACCGAACCATGGTTCAGTTTGGTCCGGACCGAGACCACCTTTTTGATCGGACCAAAATTTGGTCTTTTGATCCGGACCGTGGTCCGAGGCACCTTTCACACCTGCAATTTTGGTTCGGACCAAACTGAAAGGTTCGAAAGTCTGGACTAAATGAGGTATGTGTGAAAACGCCCTCAGAGACCCATTATTCATTAATATAATGATATATGGCAATGCAAAATTACATTTGCCTATTGCTAGGCCAGTCCAAGTCCAACTGTGCAAAGACAGAAACTGTGCTAAATAATGAACAACTAAAGAGATCATGCAATTTTCTATGTACTTAAAAGCTGCATATGAATAATAATAGTTTCATAGTTTCAGAGGCCAGTGATCTAATTGACAATCTCATAGTGGACTATAAACCAATGGTGGCAGCTACATTAAAAGAATTGTTTGCGTGTGATTACGTAACCAACCTTAGACATTCTTTATCTAATGAGAAACTAAAGCCTCTTCAGAGTAACAAGCTCCGTTAATCACCTCCCAATACAATTTCCTGAGGTAGCTCACACTAAAGAGAATCACAGAGTTACACGTGTGCCCACATGGAAAATGATGAAGAAAGAAAGAAGGGATGGACGTCAGCAAAGGTGGAGAACTAGAAGACAGTAGAGGAAGGAATGAAAAAGGAAGAGGTGGAGGAAGACATGAAAAAGAGAAAGACAGAGAAAAAGAGGGATGTGAGAGGGAAAGAAACAGAGAAAGACACAGGGAGCGAGGAAACAAAGAAGAGCTTTGATAACAAGGTTCAGTAGAGCAGTGGCCTTCAATGTATTCACTCCCCCGCCCCTTATCTGTATTCATTTTGTGCATAAACAGAAAACCAGTTCATTAATGCAACATTTTCTGTCTGTGCATCATTTATCCACATATGTAACTTCTTTGCAAAAAAGCATAATTAAATTTCCCACACAATTACACAGGTGTCTGACTCCATGCTGTCATGACATGTGAGAATCTTAAATGCACAGCATTGGTTATCCATCAGAAATTGCATTGTAGCAAAATACTATGTGTTTGATAAAAAGGGGTTACGGAATAGTTTGTCCTCCCTCCATGTTTGTTTCTCTACAGCCCTCTTTACATCCCAGTCTTCATCTCTGTCTTTTTCTCTTCCTCGCTGATACTATGGCTCAAATCACCTTGGTGATGCAGAGGGAGAAGGAATAAAAGCAATAAAATGCTTCACCCTGGGCACATTGTTATGTTATTGCTATTATCATGGGACTGTTGTTAGGATACAGTCTGACAGTGGCCACGGTGATGCCTGCATATAATGTAGAAGACAAATGTGGGGTTAATGAAACTTAACCCAAAGAAATGAAATGAAATGGAGCCCATGGGAAACAGACTGAATCTACTCAATGCTAAATGTAGGCTATTATGTGGATATTTCACACTGTGTTTGTATGGATCTCAACCCCAATAAATGTTCATCAATCGAGCATTACAGCTAGAACACCAAGATTTGTATGTTACATGTAGCTACCGTATGCTACCAGCTTAAAGAAATACAAGTACATTTTTATTTACATCTACACCAGAAGAGAACAATTTGTAAATGGTACGCAGACAAAACTGCCAAATCTGAAATAATAACATTGTGGATGTGACAATGAATAAATCTGGATGGATTTGACGTGTATGCACTCTGTTTAATCAGAGTTTTTTACTGAGCACCTCTGACAGCGTGCGTGTGGTGTCCTCCACATGCTGCATTGAATCGACAGCAAATCTCTTTCACCAGAGATTAAACCAATGATTCCCACTAAGATCAGAAGTTCTTATGGTTTTATTCTCCTATTTTACCTTAAATCACTATTCTCTTCTTAAGAGCAACTGGCAGGTACATTTTCATCCAACATGTAGTTCTGCTTTTCAGTGCAACAGAAAAACAGATTGTGTTGCCGATTAGCTGCAATATCTGACAAACTGAACAGAGCGATGTCTACCTATTGTGCTCTAACTCATATCCTTACCAGTACATAATAGTAAATGAGAGAGGGTGAGGTTGTGGATGCAGCCACAATGTTTCCAACCCCAGAGACCAGAGGTTGTGTCTGGGAACTCTTTCCGCCGGGCTCTACTCTCCCCCTTTGATCATCAAACAACAAAGACCAGCCCCTAGCTTCTCAACATCAAACCTATGCCTTTCTAATGCTTCTCTGACATTGCCAGGCAGTGTCAGTCACTTTGTCCTTCACATTTTCTTTTTTCCTAACTTCATTTATGGTAAACAATGTGAAACAGAAGAGCTCCGGGAAAACTGCTGATGTTCTCCTTACCCAAAGTCGCCCTTGGTCTCAGGAACAGGGGATGGAAGCTTTACAATATGGGCTTGCGGGCCATTTATGCTTTCCACTGGGAGCTCGGCAAGCACAACCAATGTTAAGACTAACTTAATTATGTCACTACTGTACAGTATATACACTATATTGCCAAAAGTATGTGACCACCACACTCATATAAGCAGGAAAAGGCCTTCCCCAAAGTTTTGCCACCAAGTTGGAAGCACCCAATTGTCTTAAATGGCTTTGTATCCTGTAGCATTAATATGACCTTTTACTGGAACTAAGGGGCCTAGCCCAAACCCTGAAAAACAGCCCAACACCATTATCCCTCCACCACCAAACTTTACAGTAGGCATTATGCATTCCAGTACAGTAAGTAGCTTCAACTGGCATCTGCCACACCCAGATTTGTCCATCAGACTGCCAGACAGTAAAGCATAGTTCATCACTCCAGAGAACACATTTCC
>JACXGM010003836.1:17385-29198 GCA_016801145.1 Umbra pygmaea
TCATCAGGGTTATCAGGTGTATGGACTTCATCAGGGTTATCAGGTGTATGGACGTCATCAGGGTTATCAGGTGTATGGACTTCATCAGGGTTATCAGGTGTATGGACTTCATCAGGGTTATCAGGTGTATGGACGTCATCAGGGTTATCAGGTGTATGGACTTCATCAGGGTTATCAGGTGCATCAGTTTAGTTCCTTTTTCACCCATATTCCTTGGACTATTACGCTCCCTTCTTTTCCCTGCCTTCTGAGTGCTTCTCTTGCCATGCGCTGTCCATGGTCCTGAGGATTCTGTATCCTTGGGCTGGCGCTGATCCGTCGGCCATTCCCCAATATAAATGCCCTATGTTGGCATACATGGTGAAAACAATCATCATATATACACTTACCAATAGGATTATTAGCAACACCCGTTCAATTTCTCCTTAATGCAATGATCTACTCAACCAATCACATGGCAGTTGCTTCAATGCATTTAGGGGTGTCGTCCTGGTCAAGACAATCTCTTGAACTCCATACTGAATGTCAGAATGGGACAGAGAGGTGATTTGAGCAATTTTGAGCGTGGCATGGTTGTTGGGGCCAGGCGGGCTGGTCTGAGTATTTCACAATCTGCTCAGTTACTGGGATTTTTTTAACGCACAACCATTTCTAGGGTTTACAAAGAATGGTGTGAAAAGGGAAAAACATCCAGTATGCAGCAGTCCTGAGGGCGAAAATGCCTTGTTGATGTTAGAGGTCAGAGGAGAATGCGCCGACTGCTTCAAGCTAATAGAAGGGCAACTTTGACTGAAATAACCACTTGTTACAACCGAGGTATGCAGCAAAGCATAGGTCCGAGCTTATTGATACTGCTATCGAGACTAATGAACAAGTGGGTTAATTGTGTATACCTTGGAATTATTATTATTTATAAAATAAAAACGAATTTCACTTCAACTTCTTTATATTTTCTCACGCCCTTGTCCACGCAACACAATTCTCGAGCGATATGCTTTGCGCTCAATAAAACAAGTTTGACTTTTTTTACCTATACGCCCTTTGTTTGTACCAAATCGCATACTGTATGTATATAATGTATGGAGGATCAAGTCTGCCAAAATAATAAATAAATAAATAAATAAATATATGCATCAATAAAAATATTTATACATAATAAGATACATAAAAATACAAAAATATAAATTATACATTTATTAATCAATATTATTTCCCTATTTATTTATTTCTGTGAACATTTATTTAAGTTTTTATACATTTTTATATTAATTTATTTCCATATTCTTTTATTTCTGTATTTGTTTATTTCCGAATATATTTATTTCTGTATTTGCAGATCCTTAAGCTAATGAGGAGGCTGTCAATCAAAGCATGTCACGGTGTCACCTTTTTCCCATTGGTTGATCGATATCAGAGTGTGAAGATCAATTTACATGCCTAGATTACTACGTTAGTAGGCTTCCTACAGTCTCTTGCCAGAGATTTGAGTGTTGGCTATCCTAGGTGAAAATGCTAGCTTTGATTATAATTTGATTATTAACTTTTTCGTGTTGAGGTTCTGGCTGAAAGTTTATTGTGGTAAGCAGCATCTAACGACATAGAAGTTGACCATGCAGTGTAAGAATTTGGATGAAGTGTGATCATTGACTTAATTTTTCAATATACGATTCCATTAATGCCGGAGCAATCGGACGCCCTTCTCGTTGTACCCTATCCATTTCATCAAATAATAAAACCGCTAGTGCAATGTTCCGTTTTCGTGAAAACACACGCACACAAACGCACCAAGTCACCCACACACACACAGAAAACTGTTTCTCATCTGTTTCTATCACAGACCGTATATATGGTTTATTGGTTTCTATCTCCCGCTCTTGGCTTGCTTGCTATGGCTGAACGATTAAGTCCCGCCCTCTCATTAGCTTAAGGATGTAGAAATACGTAAATAAATATATACGGAAATAAATAAATACAGAAATAAAAGGATATGGAAATAAATGAATAAAAAAATAAATGAATACAGAAATAAATGATCACAGAAATAAATAAATACTTAGGGAAATAATATTTATTAATAAATGTATAATTTTATATTTGTATATTTTATGTATATTTTTATGTATAAATATTTTTATTGACACATATATTCATTTATTTATTTATTTCTTATTTTGGCATACTTGGTCCTCCATAATAATGTACATGTGTTTGTAATGGTATGTTGCAGTTATGTATTACGTAGTGAAACTGAAACATCATTCGGTGCGGGAAGACAAATCTGAGTCTAACAAGTTTGCATTAAACGAGCATCGAACAAGAAATTATACGAAAACGGAAAACCAAATAGCAATTCTTTTTTTACCAGATTTTTTTTACCAAATCGCACACTGTATGTATATAATGCACAGTACATGGCTAGCCTGTTCACGTTACACGTTTTGAGTGTTGTTCTGTATTTGTAATGGTAGGGTGCAGTTACTTATTACGTCGTGAAATCTAAACACCATTCCGGGTGGGAAGGCAAATCTGAGTCTAACAAGTTTGCATGAAACGAGCATCGAATTGAAGGGGTTTTCACACAACGTAAATTTGAATCTACAACCCAGTAAAGTGGGACGGTGTAGCTCCTGAGCAGGTGCCAGTGTCCTGTTCTCAGTCTAGCTAGTCAGCAACAGAGCCTACAGCTGCAGAACAACAAAAGAATCACAAAACAACGAGTGATGTCAGATTTTCCCACCTCATGCTTATGGCTGTGGGTCTACACTGGTAAAAACCTTAAACATGGATGATCTGGTGACAGACTTTGATCAGTTAAGGCCCAGACGCTACCCTCTTATGGACTAAACAAATAGGAGACAACAGCACAGAAGGTAAGAAGATGTGAATAACATTCTAATCTAAAGAGCAAAAACTCACAGACAGCAACCTGATGCTATTTGATTAATTGTATTATAGTTAACAATTGTTGGCTTTTTCAAAGCATATGGATGTTACTTTAGAAGTAATTAGGTGATCAGACGGGATATAATGTTGGAGTGTCTGAGGCATAGCACTGATTCCTGGTTTCATTGGGTGCTGTTGGACCTGTGAACTCAGTGACAGTGTGTGCAGTGCCCCATAGAAAGGAGAGACTTGTATTTAAGGTAGTACAATCTGAAATAATTGCACTGTATGGTCATGTATGCATGTGTTGTTACAATCTAACTGTATGCACATTATGTACTTATTCAGGCTTATTTGTCTATGAGAAGGAAATAGAGCTCTGATAGATACACACAGGGAGGCAGATTTTAATTTGACCATGCCCCCGACCCCGAGTTGGGTACAAATCTTTTGGTCCTTCATCAACTCCCATGTAAATATCCTAACATTATTGTGTGATCCTAAATAAACTTTGGGAACTTTTTGTTGTTTCGATAACCATTAAATCAAACAGTCACAGACTCACAGTTTTTGCAATAAAAACAATAATAGTTCTGTTAATATTAAGAATGTATTGTTGTCTAGTCTTTTCCCCCAAATAATAGAAAAGTATCGATAATGGTATCGATAAAGACTCGGATCGTTAAGCAGTCTCAAAAATGGTATCAATATCAATAAAAATTAACGATCCCCATCCCTAACCACAAATAGGAAAAAGAGGCTACAATTTGCAAGAGCACACCAAAATTGGACAGTTGAAGACTGGAAAAATGTTGCCTGGTCTGATGAGTCTCGATTTCTGTTGAGACCAGGGGCGTAGCACAAGATCCTGGGCCCTATGGATAGGCAGTCCTGATTGGCCCAGATATTTTAAATTAAAATATATTCCAGACATTTCAAGGGCCCTCTCTCCCCTTGGGCCCTGGTAATCAGTATTGGTTTTACCCCCAGTCCGACGCCCCGGGTTGAGACATTCAGATGGTAGAGTCAGAATTTGGAATAAACAGAATGAGAACATGCCTTGTTACCACTGTGCAGGCTGGTGGTGGTGGTATAATGGTTTGGGGGATGTTTTCTTGGCACACTTTAGGCCCCTTAGTGCCAATTGGGCATCGTTTAAATGCAACGGCCTATCTGAGCATTGTTTCTGACCATGTCCATCCCTTTATGGCCACCATGTACCCATCCTCTGACGGCTACTTCCAGCAGGATAATGCACCATGTCACAAAGCTCAAATCATGTCAAATTGGTTTCTTGAACATGACAATGAGTTCACTGTACTAAAATGGCCCCCACAGTCACCAGATCTCAACCCAATAGAGCATCTTTGGGATGTGGTGGAACGGGAGCATTATTTCCCTGGATGTGCATCCTACAAATCTCCATCAACTGCAAGATGCTATCCTATCAATATGGGCCAACATTTCTAAAGAATGCTTTCAGCACCTTGTTGAATCAATGCCACGTAGAATTAAGGCAGTTCTGTAGGCGAAAGGGGGTCAAACACAGTATTAGTATGGTGTTCCTAATAATCCTTTAGGTGTATGTACATATATGTCAAAATATACAAACATTGTTAGTATTCATATATGTCTTATCTGCATTTACCTATACCTGTAAATGTGACGTACTGTATAATATCATAATATAAGTATATATGAGTTTATGTAAATAAATAATATAGAAATACTGCTACATTTATTCTTGCCTTATGTCAGTTAACAATTAGCCTCTAGTCTATAAATTCAAACAAGAATGAATGCTTATATGAGGGATATTCATGTTATATACAGTATATGTGATGATAAGTAGGGGTATGACATGTATGTCAATGAAATATGTGGTAATATCTTTTTTGAATGTATATCACATTTAAATATGTAATTTAAATACATCGTCATATATTTTAAAATATATGTTACATTTTTCATATATTTAAAGGTAAGGTAAAATGTAAAGGTACTTTATTTGTCACATACACATACATGTAGCAAAATTCATTCTCTGCATTTAACCCATCCCTCAAGGGAGCAGTGGGCAGCTATTTACAGTGCCCGGGGACCAACTCCAGATCTAAGCCAGTGCTTTCGTCAGGGGCACTGACTGAAGAACCTAACCTGCATGTTTTTGATGGTGGGGGAAACCGGAGCAGACACGGGGAGAACATGCAAACTCCACACAGAGAGGCACGGGATGACCAGGGTTCGAACTCAAAACCTTCTTGCTGTGAGGCCACAGTGATATTTACTAGGCCACCATGCCTGCCAATGTATATATGTCCTATGTTGGCATATATGGTGAAAATCATCAGATATATGTACATATATGTCAAAATATACAAACATATAATATGGCCATATATTAGATTTCCATATGGGATGTCACATTTAAATATGTAATTAACATACATGGTCATATATTTTAAAACATATGTTATGTTTTTTTAATATATATGTGTTCATGTATTAGATTTCTGTATGGGATTACAATACAATTATTTCATATAACTTTTAAATGGTAGCAATTGTTCAGGCCACTTTAGAATGTTTTTATATAAAAAGCAATTAATAATTAATTTTCTTTGCTTTTTTGTTTTGTTCCAACTTCAAACCAAAGATGTACAATATAAATGACAGATCTTTAATTTCAACAGTTTTCAGGGTGAATTGTGCATTATTTGAATAATGTTTTGTATGCCTTTTTCAGCTATGTTATCTATTCCAGATAATAAAATAATCCTCAAAAACGTACAAAATGTAACTTTTCTGCATAAAACAAATCTAAAATCACTATACCTATGTTAAATATATTTAGTAGTTGTGTACTTACATTATCCCAATTGTTTCCACCAACATTCAAACCCAGCGTCATATAACCTTTGACTCCTCTAGTTGCTCTAATTTCCGGGGAACCACCAAATGGCTTTACATAAAGTGAATAACCATAACTAAACATAACGTGAATAAAGCTATAATATATTTAACAATACACAGCGCTGGCGCTAGCTAGAGACAAGAACCGTTCACCTGGCAATACTACAGTTTACTTTGCCGGCAACACAAACTCAGATTTTCTGTTTCAAAATAATAGCACTTGTAAGTCATTACAATAATCATAGTTAATTAATTGCATAGATAGGTAGTGTGCCCATGTTCATGTGTTGCTAAAATGAGTCTATTGTTGGATAAAACAGACTATAGTGAATTTTTTTTAAATGTAATTGTGGTTTCACGAGACACTGACCATATATTCAATCAAATTGTGTGTACAACATATTTGTTTCTGTTTTTAATAAAAAGTTATTAAAAACATGTTAAATTATTATTTTTGCTATCACATGCTCTTATTGTTTCTTTACACACAATACAATTGCATTTTGTTACAATTCACTGGCTTTATAAGGAATTAACAATGATTATTGCAATTAATTAAAATTACCGCTATTGTTTTGAAAAAACTAAAATCTGCGTTGCTAGCATAATAGTGTTATTGTTTTGATTGAGAGACCCCTAGCGGCCAAAAACGACACATTGTACCTTTAATGTCCCTACAGTTCCAGAAATATTTTGTTCAAATGTAGAGTAAATTCAGTGAGGCTATAAACACAAAAGTTTCAGACAACCCCTCGAAACGGGGAAATCTCAATCAGAAGTATCTTAACATTCTCTGATATATCTTGTAGTAGTGTACCACTACAAAATACAGAGAAATCTGGATTTTTCCTGTTACTTAATGATGCCCTACCATACATCGATCTAATTCTATAAGAACATTTTCTTACCCTTACAGGGTACAATTTTCCAGGCTTTTACGCCCCACACAGCTACATTACCCCTGAGCAAACCATCTAGCTTTATGCCTTTTACAGTCCCTCATATTCACCTCTCCCTTCTTCCCCTAGTCTAATCTCTGTCTACCCTGTAAAAGGTAATGTTCAATTTAAATGCAGCTCGTTTGATTATGTCTCCCCTAACTGCTTTTGTTACCAATAAGGCTCCTCTGGCTTCACTAAAACAAAAGAGACAGGGTGGATGCTGTGGAGGAATTTCTCCATCTTTATTTAGGATCTTTGTCCCATATGGCACTTCATTCCCATTCATACTCTTAAACAGTTGAGTAATGACCATCTCCTCTTAAACACCTGAGTAATAACCATCTCCATAAGTAGTGTAATAAATAGAGTATAGGTTGCTACCTGGGATGGATACTCTGACTGTACACACTCTTCCCAGCAATGGTTGTCTCTGACTGTAGTGTGTGGCTGACTCTAGTTTCCTGGAGACTGCACATCCCTCACGCCTGTGTTTCGCTCTCTGTCACACACCTACAGTGTACACACGCACACACCCTTAATTATACACCGACGAACTCTTCTCTCTCAAATCCATCAAGAGTTATGGCTGTATATCCAAAGGTCATGACCTTTCAGAATTATAAAGACATCCCCTGCTGCCTTTGTGAATCATCGTCCCACCAGTCATTCTGAAAACACCAACGATCCAGTGAGACATTTCCACCGTTGCAGATCTAAGGACGGGTTCATTTTATCCTCTCTTAGCATCGCCATTAGCATGGAAACAACATAAATCGATAGGTTTGCTGTGAGAAAAAGAATAGGTGTGTCCCAGTAGTCTCCTACTTGAACAGGACTACTCTTCAAACATGTCCAATTGTAGGTTTGGTATAGGCATGAACTAAAATGTCTGTTAAAATCAATAAGGTAAGTGATACAATGAAATAATTGATTATTGGGAATGGATTTGGAATGCACTGTACTTAATCTCTGAGAAGCACCTGTGTCAATATAACGTACATTTTTGTGCAATAAGTACATTTCGAGAAAAGTAATGGACTGTCAAATAAATTACATTTGATGTGGGGTATCATTAGATTTGAGACTACAGCTGGTTTCTATGGAAAAACCTGTTAATTGAGAAAGACATCAGTCAAGCTTGCGATCGGTGATAACAAAGTTGTTAATTTCAAGACTCACTGGTTATGCAAATCAAACACAAGGCTTTGGTTGTAATGACTATAAAACGTTTCTCCTACCATCTGTAAGTATATGAGGAGTAAAAGCATGTTTCTTGTCAAGGCATAACTCCATAGTAGATAAACTATGCCACTTGTGTTATTTTTTGTATTCCTCGAAGGTGCTGATGCATTTTTCAGACAACTGCATTTTGCTCATCAGTATTCGTCCTCTTACTTCTCCTTCATACACCAGTGGTTCTGTGTTTCCAAGTGATTTGTAAATAAAGGCACATGTGCAAGGCACGTATAAAATTAGACAGACTGAGACAAGGCTTCAAGAAGATAGTTCCACAACAAGGGTTCCCACTTACTCAAGTTGACACTTGGCTGGGATCAGTAGTGTGGGGCAGGTCTGTGCAATGTTTTGGTTCTATATATCAACAATCTCTAGGTGTCATCTCATTCTGAGAAATGGTCTGTAATCGTGGCTGTCTCTCGCAGGTACTTAAAACATATTTGATGTAAGGCATGTTGTGACATCTTGTGACTGACAGTGAGATATATATATTAATATTATTTGGATATCACTGAATCAAATCACACTAAAAAGTTTGATATTCCTGTTGTATGTTGGAATTTTCTTGTGGTCCTCGAATGGGTTTGGTTTAAGATCCAATATTACAAATAGAGTCTCAATATTTTTTGGGACAAATTACATTAACTGTGAAAACACTACATGTATAAACATGAAGACTTTTTACAACATAGTTTTGTGGCATGGCAAGAATTTATTATGGGGACATATACAGTGCATCCGGAAAGTATTTGCAGCGCTTCACTTTTTCCACATTTTGTTATGTTA
This sequence comes from Umbra pygmaea, assembly GCA_016801145.1. Taxonomy (NCBI): domain Eukaryota; kingdom Metazoa; phylum Chordata; class Actinopteri; order Esociformes; family Umbridae; genus Umbra; species Umbra pygmaea. The sequence goes on from JACXGM010003836.1 coordinate 26,145, forward strand.
CACACTTATTTCGAAATTGATTATTATTTCTCTCAATATGTGCTTTTTTCATTTTTATTTTTAATACATTTGCTGAGATTTCAAACACACTTCTTTAACGCTGTCAATATGGGATATTGTTTGTAGAACTTTGAGGGAAATAATGAATTTAATAAATTTCGGAAAGAGGATGTAACATAACCAAATGTTGAAAAAGTGAAGCACTGTGAATATTTTCCGGATGCACTGTACAATGCAAATAAAAAAATTATCATAAGACATTCTGTATAGGGCTGCAGATCAACTGAATGAGAGCAGATATACCAGTGTGTTAATTATCACATCAATAACTATGTGAGTTAGTAACAGATTTGTTAGCTGGTCTTGTTCAGTGGTTCTACATTCCCAATCAAATCAGCAGACAATATTGCCATCCTCACGGGAGAAGACGAAACAACAGTTATGAATGTACATACAATGGATTCAGAAATTGAATTCCTTTTACATAAAATTTTCACATTTCATTCGTGAAAAGAGGAGGCTTTTTCAACAAGTTCTGGGGGTACTCAAACCCAATTTTGAACAACCGGAATGTTGGTTAGGGTAGACTTTAATCGGAGTGAAACAGAAGGTTCTATTGGAAAGATAAGAACAGAGGAACAATGTTGTAAACCGTATTACCCATTTATCTATGTTCATGTGGATTTATACTCTCTTAAAACAAGTATCCAAAAAAATATTTTTTATTTTTCCCTTGATGGTAACTCATTTTATGGTTCCAAGAAGAAGAACACTTTCTGATTGCAGTGAGAAGACTATTTGGTAACATATAGGACTATACAGTACATAAGCATATACAGTCTTATGCAAAACTTTAGGCAGTCCGACAATTTCCCTGATTTATTTCATTCATAAATAATTTGGTATTTGGATCAGAAAATTCATTTTGATCTATAAAATAACTGAAGGACACAGTAAAATTTCAGTAGTGAAATTAGGTTAATTATATGAACAGAAAATGTGCAACAGGTGCATACATTTTGGCACCCCAACAGATATATCACATACATTTTTAGTTGAGCCTCCTTTAGCAGAAATAACAGCCTCTAGAAACTTCCTATAGCCTGTAATGAGTGTCTGGATTCTGGTTCAAGGTATTTTGGACCATTCCTCCTTGAAATTATCTCCAGTGCAGTTAGGCTTGATGCTTGCTGAGCATGGACAGTCCGTTTCAAATCACCTCACAGATTTTCAAAGATATTCAGGTCTGGGGAACTTGTTCCTCTGCATAAATACCAGAGTAAATTTTGAGCAGTGTTTTGGGTTGTTGTCTTGTTGAAATATCCAGCCTTGGCTGGATAACTTTGTGACAGATTCCTCTACATTATTCTCAAATATCTGCTGATGTTTAGTGGAATCCATGTGACCCTCAACTTTAACAAGATTCCCAGTAACGGCACTGGCCACACAGCCCCACAGCATGATGGAACCTCCACCAAATTTTACTGCGGGTAGCAATGTTTGTCTTGTACTTTTGCCGCCATGCATAGCGTCCCTTGTTATGACCAAATAACTCCATCTTTGCTTCATTAGTCCACAGCACCTTCTTCCAAAATGATGCTGGCTTGTCCAAATGTATGTTCGCATACCTCAAGCGACTCTGTTTGTGGCGTGTGTGCCGAAAATACTTATTCCACATCACTCTCCCGTACAGCTTCTCTTTATGCAAAGTGTGCTGAATTGTTGAACAATGCACAGTGACACCATCTGCATCAAAGGGTTTGTTGTAGGTCTTTGGAGGTGGTCTGTGGGCTGTTTTTGACCATTCTCACCAACCTTTGCCTTTGCCTCTCCATTATTTTACTTGGCCTGACACTTTGAACTGTGCTATGCAGAGATTTAAGATGCAACATGCTCACAGTGGATACTGACAGCTTAAATCTCTGCGATAGCTTTTTGTAGCCTTCCCCTAAACCATAATGTTGAACAATCTTTGTTTTTTCAGGTCATTTGAGAGTTGTTTTGAGGCCCCCATGTTGCCACTCTTCAGAGGAGAGTCAAAGAAAATAACAGCTTGAAATTGGCCACCTTAAATACCTTTTCTCATGATTGGATGCACCTGTCTATGAAGTTCAAGGCTTAATGAGTTCACCAAACTAATTGTGTGTTACAATTAATCAGTGCTAGGTAGTTACAGGTATTCTAATCAACAAAATGACAAGGGTCCCCAAATTTATGCACCTGTCTAATTTTATTTTGATACATATTGCACATTTTCTGTTAATCCAATGAACCTCATTTCATTACCAAAATATTACTGTGTCCTTCAGATATTTGATAGATCAAAATGAAATTGCTGATCCAAACATCCAAATGAAAATCATGGAAATTGTCAGGGGTGCCTAAAATTTTGCATATGACTTTGTACACTGAGGATTCTAACTGGATTGCAAAAGGGTTCTTCCTATAACTATGAAAATAGAGGAGAAAACATACCAATTCATCTTCCCCAGGGCTATACAACATGTACAACATATAACCACCATAGCAAATAAGAAAAATGTTACACAACCCTTTCTCATGTTGGACAAGCTCTAGTTCATTTTTAAATATTCCTAAGGAAAATCTAACTGCTAGTCTTTAGGGATATGACCAATTATCCTTCTTTCCTCCTAATGGCTGCAACTCTCTTTTCTTCACAGATATATAGAAAAAAAAGATAAGGCAAAAGAAAGTAAATGATCCAAGGCCTCCACCAATCAGATGATTTGTGGGTATTTGTGAACAAGTGCACATATAATTGGTACACTGTTGGTTATTTCTCACCCTTAGGTTGACCTTGAGTGTCAGGTGACTTGCTTTTTATTACCATAGTTATAAGCTCATATTGTGTCATTGTATATACTCTCTGGGGGTCTCTAATTCAGCTCTACTAAACGATGCAAAATTAACTGTATACCTCATACAGACACATTCTGTAGGTACTGCATGCTTACACGTACCTGCATGGTGAAAATAATACAATAATATCTGGAATGGTCAGTGTTAATCAGTGTAAATATATTATATATATTT
>JACXGM010003836.1:29298-40351 GCA_016801145.1 Umbra pygmaea
CACACACTCACACACAGCGTTCTCCTCCTCCATTTCTGTCGTTGGCGTCGTTAATTGGTGTGGTGCCTGTGTTGTATGATGCTAACTAGTCAGTGTTTAACTCTAATTGATATAAATGCATGTAATCTATCTTTGCTCTCTGTCTACAGATTCACAGGCTGTGTGCGTTTGTGTATTAATCTATATCCCTCCAAGACCCCCCCTTTCATCCTACATACGTTGTTCACAATTATTGGTGCTGTGCCTGTGTTGTATGATGCTATCGGGTCAGTGTCTGACTCTAATTGAAATAAATGCATCCAATTTATCTCTGCTCTCTGTCTACTGATTCACACACTTTGTGTGTTTGTGGATTTGTGTGTGGGGATGTACTAGATGGTAAGCGTATGCATGCATTGTGTCAGAAACTACGTTTTTCTGTACACGTGCATGCTGGAGGAAGAACGAACTATCCCGTGATTGGACAGCTGTTAAAACCCAGATTGAAAAAGCCTATGTGAGCCATAAATCAACTGCCCATTCCATCGCCATTAAGGATTAATCCCAAATAACACCCTATCCTCTGCTGCACTAACTTAAAGGTCCCTGGTCAAATGCAATGTGCTAGATAGGGAATAGGCTGCCATTTGGCACACATTATCTCTTCTTGGTACTGCCATTGCCCTCCCTGGCCTCAGCTTCCCATTGACCTTCACATGGACAGGCTAGTCCAGCCAGTTTACTCTTCCTCTGGTCACCACGTCATTGGGTCTCAATAACCTTACTTATATTTATTTATAATTTTATTGAGAAATCGATTGAGAGCAATGTACAAATGGAAATATTAAACATACTGTACAAGTTACAGAACAACTAACAAAACAACATTAAAATTTGAATTCAAGAAAAGCAATTGTCCAAAGCTTAAAGAGTAACTCTCACAAAAATAGTTTTATTTTACATTTTAGTCATTTAGCAGACACTCTTACCCAGAGAAAATTACAGTGATTACAGGGACATCACCCTGGAGCAACTTAGTGTGAATTGCCTTGCTCAAAGACAAAACAACATTTGGCACAGTCGGGAATCAAACCAAAACCCTTCCCGACTGACTCAGCCATTTTTGACAGTTGGTTGCAAAGTAATATTTTGTGTGGGTTTACTTTAGTACAAAATCGAACTCTTTGCGGCCTCCGCGTTCAAATACTGCCTTTGCAATCATGATGTTTAAACACCTAAATGAAGGTACTCCTAAGTCACTCAAGGAAGGGGCCATCTATTAATTAGAGGTCTTCAAGAATACTGAATATACAAATCTGATTATATGAGATTGCCACAGATACATGTGAAATACTGACTGTATCCGCAATTATAAGAGAAAAATCTCCTGATGATGGTTTACAACATATTATATAATTCACATTCACTATGTCTTGCAGTTGCCCCAGAAAAGGTTATTTTAGCACTCATCTCTTTTATCTGCATGTCCGCCTCATCTTGTCTGGTTTAGGCACCGGACAGCTATTTGAGCAATAAAGTATTGGGGTGGTCTAGATTAAAGAAGGATTTCAATGGACCCTATTAGAGCTTTCCTAAGAATGTTGGAAAATAATTGAAATGTAAATTTTTCACAATTGCAATCGATATACAGTGACCATTGTTCTGTTAATTTGGTCCTGTACTCCAGTTAGAAATGATGCAATGACAATGAGGTTGAAGTACAGACTGTCAGCTTTAATTTCAGGGTACATTCATAATCATCCAATGAAACGTTTAGAAATGACAGCCCCTTTTGTACATGGTCCCCCCATTTTCAGGCTTCAATAAACATTGGACAGTTTAACCTAATGTAGAATAATGTAATCATTGTAACTCTTTGGTCATATATCATTTGCATGAAATGACAGCTTGAAACCTGATGCTTAGACATCACCAAACGGTGGGTATCTTCACCGGTGATGCTCTGCCAGGCCTGTACTGCAGCCATCTTCATTACCTGTTTGTTTCAAGGATGTATTGCCTTCAGTCTCTTCAGCATGGATTAGCTCCATCAGAATTAGCCATGAAGGAATTAGCTATATTATAAGATAAATCCTTCTTCATATTTGTACAAACTCTAGTTTGTTAAATTGTTATGTTTTCTATAGCTAGTTATTTCTCTTTACAGTGGTAAGGTAGTTAGCTAGTGTAGCTAGCTTTGCTTTGTGCACTGCAAATTATTTGGTTCTTACCAAGATTAAAAAAAATATTTAGTTTAGAAGTGTTAGATCATTTATTTTGTTTGAAGAGTGAATTTATTCTTTATCCTTATTTTAAGAATTCAACTTTACACTATAATCTTAAATCAAGCACAACCAATCTTAATTCAAGAAATCATGTCAAGTGAAATTATCTTTCTGCATGGACAGATAACTTCACTTGTTTTGAGTACCTTTCCCTCAGATTTAGTGTTTTTATCTTGTTTTTATACACCCCTTTTTTGCAGTGTGCTAATTCAATAGCTTGGCTAAAATTAGGCTGGAATAGCGAAGGAATGGTGAAATTTTTCAAACCAACGTAACAGTAAACTGCCTGCATTCCCCCAATATCCCACCATGTCAGATAGACAGTATGTGCATGTGTTCAGCCTCATATCCAGAGATTGACTTTGGGAAATAAACACATGAGTGCTTCCAGCATTGCTGCAGAGGTTGAAGGGTTGGGGGGTCAGCCTGACAGTGCTCAGGCCATACGCCGCACACTGCATCAAATTGGTCTGCATGGCTGTCGGCAACCAGGTGAGGATTACAAAGACAAGGGTGTCTTGCCTACAGTCAAGCATGGTGGTGGGAGTGTCATGGTCTGGGCCTGCATGAGTGCTGCCGGCACTGGGAACTACAGTTCATTGAGGGAACCATGAATGCCAACATGTACTGTGACATACTGAAGGAGAGCCTGATCCCCTTCCTTCAGAGACTGGGCCGCAGGGCAGTATTCCAAAATGTTAACAACCCCAAACACACCTCCAAGACGACCACTGCCTTGCTAAAGAAGCTGAGCGTAAAGGTGATGGACTGGCCAGGCATGTCTCCAGACCTAAACTCTATTGAGCATTTGTAGGGCATCCTCAAACGGAAGGTGGAGGAGTGGTCTCTAACATCCACCAGCTCTGTGATGTCGTCATAAAGGAGTGGAAGAAGACTCCAGTGGCAACCTTTGAATCTCTGGAGCGTTAAGGCAGTGCTGGAAAATAATCGTGGCCATACAAAATATTGACACTTTGGGCCCAATTTGGACATTTTCATTTAGGGGTGTACTCACATTTGTTGCCAGCGGTTTAGCCCTTAAAGGAGAATTGCGGCGCAAAATGAACCCTTCGTTTATACAGGCAGCCGCCATCTTGGGAAAACAGACTCGACCAGTCGAACCACGAACGCCGTGCTACATGAGCTGAACTGTGAGCAAATTGTGTTTGATTTTAGTTTGCATCGCCAGCTGTAAGTCTTGCTCTTTGATCTGCATGAATTATTGAAAACATCTTGCCATGGGAGAAGTCACAGTTCAGCTCACGTAGCACGTAGCACAGTGTTCATGGTTCGACTGGTCGATCTGTTTTCCCAAGATGGTGGCTGCCTGTATACATGAATGGTACTGTCTTTTAAACAATGTTTTTCATAAACTGTCTGTACACCTACAAATTTCTCAATGCCTCTGTTTGCATGTAGGGACCCTCATTATGCTACCGTGGAAGTGTTGTGCTATTTTGAGCCTTGTTAGTGGTATAAAATACCGATTTGTTATAAGGTCATTATCAAAGTTCGCACTAAAACTGGGCACATTCGATTAGCATGAAAATATATCCAATAGAACGATGACTCGGTACCCGTGATATTAACCCCTAGTTTCATTTTGCGCCGGAATTGTACTTTAATGGCTGTGTGTTGAGTTATTTTGAGAGGACAGCAAATATACACTGTTATACATGCTGTACACTCACTACTTTACATTGTAGCAAAGTGTAATTTCTTCAGTGTTATCACATGAAAAGTTATAATGAAATATTTACAAAAAATTGGAGGGGTGTACTCACTTTTGTGAGATATGGTAGATATACAAATAACTGAGTACCCTTCCTCATGTAATTTTGTGACTTAATTTCAGTAGCGCACAGATGCACCAACATGCACACAACACACACACTTACACAAACATAATTTTGTTCCACACTTTACCCACACAAAGACATTATGATGTAGCCTGGGGTTATATGCATGAGTCATGATCATAATTAATTACTTTCTATTTCGATTCGACCCAATAAGAGAAAATGATCAGGCAGGACATGAAAAATTATATATTAGACCATACATGAGGCAAACCCCTGAATATTAAACTGATGGCAGGTTATGTGTTGAATCACACCATGGGGTCCTGTGTACTGATTTAAACAGAAACCAAACTAGTCATAACCTTAATTGTGGATAGGGCAGTCAGACCTACACTGTGACAATTATTTGCTTTTGTACATGCCATTCTTACAAATGTTTTAGTACCAAGAGCGTATACGTTTTTCTATACTGTACCACAGATAAAGACCAGTGTTTATAATCTTTTAAATACTATGAAAAAAATTTCTTCCAATTAGGAGATGCAAATGTTGATTCTTCACACTCCTCATCTCGGTTTTGAAATTGATCCCATTTCGTTGCTGATCGGATGTGTTCAAGCGAAGCAATTCACCATGTCAGCTACAGTTCTTTTCTGAAAATATAACAAGAGGTAACAAAACACATATAAGTGTAATTTCACATTGGTACAATATTTCCAGTCGGTGGCAAATGTTCTTTGAGTGCTGTGAAGATTAGAATCTGTTTTCAGTGTTCCCACCTCACTATCCCCAGGTCTGTGTTTCTGGAATTGACCATGTGACTGATAGCGCTGTCAGCCGGCACGGCATTGGCTCTCCTCCCGTCACCAACTTTATAGACTGCCCTGTCTGGGAGAATGTTTTCAGCCATGAATTAAATAAAGCAAGCCACAAACTGCTGCCGAATACAGCAGAACAAACAAGCAGACCTGGGAACCTGGTCGCATTCATATACTTTGGTCACAATCACCCAATAAATATAGTTGATGAACTCTCACATGTATGCTACACTGTAACTGGACCCATTAGATCACCTTGTTAACCTCACCATGTGGTGAGTGATTATATCCTGGAATATTTTCTTTGTGTTTATCCAAGACCTCATATTCACCAAACTAGCATTTCAAAAACCATGTCAACACTGGCCACTAGACATTTTAAACATTAAAATTACATTAAAATTAGAAATTTTCTTTAATCTTATGGTGTGTAATAAATGTTGTGTGCCAATGTGGATTCATGCATCCTAGGCTGGACTGCTAGCTATGTCAGACAGCCTTGACTATGCTACTAGCTACTATAATGTTGGACACATTTTCGCATATAAACTCAGCAAAAAAAGAAACCTCCCTTTTTCAGGACACTGTATTTGACAGAACATTTATAAAAAATCTCAAATACTTTACTGAACTTCATAGATAAGGGTTTAAACAATGTTTTCCATGCACCTTAAATGAACCATAAACAATTAACGAACATGCACCTGTGGAACGGTCGTTAGCCACTAACAGCTAATTTGCAATTAAGCAATTACGGCAATTAAAGCCACAGTTATGAAAACTATGAAAAAATATATATTTATATATCTGAGCCGTCAGATTATGCCCCAGGTCTACTCACAACTTGGTCTTAATTGGAAATCCACTCTTAAACTTTACACCCGGCACAGCCAGAAGAGGATTGGCCAACCCACTGAGTCTGGATCCTTTCTAGGTTTCTTCCTGCGAAGCAAATCACTGGGGAGGATTTCCTAAAAACTGTGCTTCAACTGTTGCTTGCTCTTTGGGGTTCTAGGCTGGATATCTGTAAAAGCACTTTGTGACAACTGTTGATAAATAAAGGGGTTTATAATATAAATTTGATTGATTGATTCTGCCATAGCCATTGAGCACTTCTGGGACCTTTTGGATTGGAGGGTGAGGGCTAGAGCCCTTCCCCCCAAAAATGTCTGGGAACTTGCAGATGTCTTGGTGGAAAAGTAGGGTAACTTTTCACCGCAATAAATGGCAAATCTGGTGCAGTCCATGTGCAGGAGATGCACTGCAGTACTTAATGCAGTTGGTGGCCACATTAGATACTGACTGTTCCATCAGATTATGACCCCTCCTTTGTTCAGGGACACATTATTCAATTTCCGTTAGTTAATGTCTAAGTTGTTAAATCTTTTCCTGTTCATACAAATATTTACACATGTTAAGTTTGCTGAAGATTAAAGCATTATAGGCCAAAAGTTGGGAATGTTTAACGTATACAAAATTACTATAAGGCCATAGTGAAGTTAATGTGCACAGTGTGGAAGAAAGATAGCATCTTACTAAAATAATTTATTTTGGCTGAGTTTTTCTATTGAGAAAAATGTATTAATTTGAATGTAATTATGCTTTTCAGAGGAAGAAAAATTAGAAACCCTTGAACCTGAATATTTGCATAAGTAAACAGGATGTATTGACCTTTTGTCAACACATTGGTGATTGACTGAGAGTACGTGTTTCTTTACTGACTTTTCTTGCTATGCAGCAACTAAAAAGGGAATGTAGAGAAGGAATAGTAGGGTGAACTCAAAATTAGATGGTCTAATTGGGTTATTCCCCAAAAAATCTTTAAACAATAAGATAATGGCTAAGTGTAAAGTTTGCAGCACAGCAAGACACAGACGTAAAAAGTTGTTGCCTCCAATCAGCCACACCTGGCCCTCTCCTGGCCAGGTACTTCTCATCCCCTTGGAGATGTTACTCTCCAGGCCTGTAGAGGGTGCAATAAACACTAACAAACAAAGAGTTCATTTTGACTCCTACACAGGAATATTGAATTTTAAACAGTGTATCTGATGTAATTGTGCTTTTTGTCCTAATGCTCCCTCTGTGACATGCCCCACAGGAAGTTATGATTTTCTGGGGAAATGGAGAGTCCTGTGATGTAACTTCCTAATTTAGAAGTTATCAATGCTACACTCAGTAGACATCACAAATCCTGCTCCACAGTTACTGAAAATGTTCTCTAAATTTCATCAACACCATGAGGCATCTTGTATCAAGTTATTATTTTAAAGTGTTGTTTGTTTAGTCAAAATATATTGGAATGTATTTAAATTTGCTTTCACACATTGTGAAACATCCAACTCAACAATTTTGAATAGGTAAATATTATTTAATGTGCAAGTGTATAACTTCAGCTGGTTGATAAACATTTAGAGTATAAGCCATTGTTTAAATGTTATTTTCTGTTTGCACGTATGACTAAAATATGTTCAGAGGGGAATTAGATGTATTTTTCCTAAAATGCATCATTTGATAGCATATCCTTGTAGTTAGTTGAGTCTTGTTTACAGATCCACACAAAGCTTAGCCTCCAGTCTAGCATGTGAGGAGTATTGTTCAAAGACTAACTGTTATGTGAAATCATTATCCACGCAATATTAGACATTAGCTGTGGATAGAGTCTGTAGAATGTCAAAAACTTTCAACATAACAAGTTTGACTTGTAAAGGCAAGCACAAGAGTTTTTCAATAAAACCACCAGTTCATCTCTGGTGCCATTTGTAGGAGCTGAGATCCCGAAGGCGTGGGACAGCCAGGAGCCCGGACGTGACTGAGTGAAGAGCCTGCATAGGTTTGTAGGATTTGAACATTGCCTGAAGGGAGGGGTAGATCCTCTTGCTGCTCCGTAGGCGAGCACCATGCCTTTTTGGGGATTTGAGCTTCAACCAGATGCCCGTGGAGTGTGTGTAGAAGTGGGATGCCATGAAAAGGTGGACCGCTACATTGCGAATGAGTTGTAGTACTTTAAAAGCACATGCTTAAAGCCCTACCAAAAATGCACACTGGGACATGGGAGCCAACGCGAAGCACACTGCTCTTACACGCCTGGATAAAAGGATTACATACCGTATATGAGGGTGCTGTTTACTACAGTTCGGCCTTCAACAACATGCTACCCTCCCATCTCATCAGAAAGCTCATGGCCCTAGGCCTACACTCCACAATCTGCAAATGAACCCTGGGCTTCCTGACTAGCCGTCCCCAGGCAGTGAAGGTGGGCAACAGCATCTCATCCACAAGGATTCTCAATACAGGGGCCCCACAAATCTGTGTACTCAACTGGATCTGATAGAAAGGTGTCAGAACACAGTGCATTGCAGTTTGTTGCATACGGGGCTCCTGTTTTGGTCGTAAAAGGGGGACCTACACAGTAATAGGCAGGTGGTTATAATGTTATGGCTAATCAGTGTATATATGAAAGTCTTAATATCACACATACTTCAATAAAGAATAAAAATAACAATTTAAAAAATTTGAATTATGATAGTCATGACCGATTGATACTACCAGAAACATGACTTTAGGACCTGTGGTAGAATGTAGTAGATAGTGCTATTGAATAAAGTAGGTTTAGCAAGAGCTCAACATTCATTCTCTGCTTTTAGAGATGGGCAGATCAATCCCCAAGTATCAATAGTTCCGATCCTGAATTAATATTTTACACCTGAAAATAGCGATACTTAATGTTATAGTTATGTTTATTGTATTTATATTTTATTTATATTTGCAATGAAACAGAATTTGTGTCAGATGCTGTGTAGTGCGAAACATAATTCCAGGCATGCAGAGAAACACACACAGACACATGAGGAGGCCAAATGCAGTAGCCCCCCCAGCTCAGCAGACAGTAACAACAGACACATGCCCTATTCATGTACATAGTATGACTTTTAAAGGTAACTGTATTCAAATGTGGATATTAGTCCTGGTATCACAATATATTAAATAGTAGTATCATCCATCCCTACCTGGTAACTTTTACAACCCCCTTTCCCTTAAGGCAAACAGGTACATTACGCTGATTGTAGGGTTTGTGCTTGCATGGTGTCTCGTTTTGTGGACCGCCCACTGTTAGCTTCGAGACTAGCGATTCTTCTGGTCAAATTGCAAAGCGAGTCAGTACGTCAGCTGCTACCTCCAAGAGAGCTGTTAATTATTTCACATCTTAGCGCCGACTGAGTGCGTATGTATAGATATCTTTAACCTTCACTTTAGACAAAGAGACATTGGCAGCAAATATCATTGTGCAATTAACACTAATCAATTATTAATAGCATAAATGGCCCTCATTAAACTAATATAAATTGCTAGGGTAGTGAAATTAATTAGTTATGCTTCAGGTAGGGCAGGTATTATACTTATCTCATCTATAGAGCTCATTTTGAGAAATATGAAAACAGCTTGCATCTCTTTAAAAAATAATTTCTTTGCTCAATCTATTGAGACTGATTGTTTTAGTAAACTTATTTTAGTGTACGAGTTCTGAAATACACATTAAGTTTTACATGACTCAGATGTATTTAAATTAAATTATATTGGGTTGAAAACAATAAATTCATGCTTGAGTATCAAAATGTGTAGCAACTTGTAACAAATCGTGAAGGTGGAGTGATGATGGAGAAACTTGCGAAAGAGATAAATTAACACGTTGATTTAATCAAAACACACATGAAAAATGATCAGACTTCGAAGAGTCAGAACGTCATCTATTTTACACGTAACATACATCTCTACACTTAAGCAGAGGTGGGTAGAGTAGCCAAAATCTGTACTCCAGTAAAAGTACAAGTACTTATGGAAATATTTACTCAAGTAAAAGTAGCAACCGTAAAAGTTACTTGAGTAAGAGTAAGAAAGTATTCGATGAAAAAACTACTCAAGTAGTTAGTTACTAATTACTTTCGATCTGATTGATATGAAGCAAAAACCCTGAATTTCAGAATACTTGGAGAGCTTTCACATAACTCTCCTTGAAAGTTTCATTGTTCTGCTTACAATCTTTGCTTTCAGGTCATTTGAGAGTTGTTTTAAGGCCCCCATGTTGCCACTCTTCAGAGGGTTAAAGAGAACAATTTGCAATTGGCCCCCTTATCTGATTGGATGCACCCAAATTTATGCACCTGTCTATTTTCCTTTTGATGCATATTGCACATTTTCTGTTAATCCAATTAACCTCATTTCACTACCAAAACATGTCTGTGTCCTAGAGTTATTTGATAGATGAAAAGGAAATTGCTGATCCAAACAGCCAATTATTTACAAATGAAAATCATGGAAATTGTCAGGGGTGCCTAAAATCTTGCATATGACTGTATATATATATATATGTATATATCATTTGCAAAAAATAAACATTTTTATCAAGATCCTATGTTTAGGTTCAGTAAATGAACGTCTATATCATTAATGAATCGTGTGCTGGACTAACCAGAGCTCTTCCTTTAAAAAAATACTTGGTTCCTATATTTTTAAGTATATGCATTCTTTAGGTATGAATAAAATACAATCCCGTTTTTGTTTGTATGTATTTTCTACACTTTAGTGAGGTGTCTGTCCGGATTTGTGTATGAATGCAAGTCGTCACATTAGGCTATTCAATTTGTTTAGGTTTCCTGAAAATAGGACAAACAAATGTATGTTTGTTTGTGAACGTGTTTCACAAGATTTGTCATTGCTTGCACAAGAGCGCAGAGCCGGCCCTAGACCTTTGGGGGCCCTATGCAAAATTTGGTTGGAGGCCCCTTTGACCATTTTAAGTATGTCGAAGTCACTATACGTCGGAGTCACTGACCAACACTCAGGGCCGGCCAGCCCATTAGGCAAGATTAGGCAGCCGCCTAGGGCGGCACGAATTTGAGGCGGCATTTTCTCAATTGGCTACCGCCTTCCGGCGCGCGCCTCTGATTGGCGTAGCTGCAGCCCTTCCTGCCTTTAGGACACCATTGCGAACACCTGCTAATAGCAACTCAAGCATCCCGCATAGGGTTCGTTATTAGTTTGTATCAGAGCCATTGTGAGAGAGCTCTAGTTTGTATGCTTTTGATGTCGTCGCCCAAGGTGCCAGTCATTCGCAACGCTGTTTTTTTAAATGAATGGAGCTGCCAGGATGGCTAGCCGAGTAAACTTGTGA
>JACXGM010003837.1:0-40150 GCA_016801145.1 Umbra pygmaea
AAAGATAGCATTGACTTTGAATGAAGTCGGTTCAATCTAAAAAAGTAGCTTACATGTAGTAAGCTACTTTTGCCATTTTTTTGTAGCTTAGCTTGCTACATTTTCCTGAGGGGAGCTTCAGTGTAGTGAAGCTTCTTTTGGTGTAGAATAACTAGTAGCTTAGCTCACTACATTTTACAAGTAGCTTGCCCAACACTGCTCAGAACGTATTTAATGTGATTTAGGGCTGCTCGCAGCAGAATTCTGGACCAGTTATAAACGATCCTGAGATTACTTGCTGTGACAGGTGAAAATGGAGTTGCAGTAATCAAGCCGGGAAGATGTAAAAAAATGAATGATCTTCTCGAGCTCAGAATGTGAAACAACAGCTCTAAGTTTTGCAATGTTTCTTAATTGAAAGAAACATGTGCGGGTTGGTGATTTCATATGTTGATCCAGATATATGTTATTATCAAACATCAAACCAAGATTTCTCAGCTTGGATTTTACAGCTGACGAAAAGGACCCTAAAAGCTGAATAATCTTGGAAGCTGTAGTGTCTGGAGCAACAATAAGGACTTTAGTCTTATCTTCATTAAGCTGAAGGAAATTATTATTGAGCCAATCCTTAATGGAAGTCAAACATTTGAGCAATTTCAACACTTTGTCGGTGTCTTCCGGGTTGAAAGAGACATACAGCTGGACATATCAACTGCATAGAAGTGATAACAAATATCTCCAAATTGGCTAATTATATGTCCCAGGGGAAGCATAAATAAAATCGTACCTAACACAGAGCCCTGAGGCCAACAAAGGGCTGCAGTTTCTGAACAATAGGGACCAAGAGACACAGAAAGACATATCTTAAAGATAGAAGGTGAACCAATTCAGGGTGCTCCCTGAGATACCAACCCAATGGTTAAGAAGTGATGGTCCACTGTATCAAACAGGTAGGGCTCAACCTTTGCAGAGCACATTCCCTTTTTGTCCTTACACTCTGAAGTGCCCTTTTTTTTAGTGTTGGTGTTATTTTCTTCTTCAATAAATCAATGCTATTTAAAAAACTTTCATGTCTGTCTGTCTGTTTTACAAATATTTAACCAATGAAAGTTCTTAAAAAGAGCTTGTATAAATCTTTTTCGATCCTCAAACTGTCAGTAAACCTGATTACTCCGCCCTTTCTATCTTGACTGAATGCACTGAAGTTCCGCATCAGCCGCACAGACGACAGGAGCTGA
Source organism: Umbra pygmaea (assembly GCA_016801145.1). Lineage (NCBI taxonomy): Eukaryota > Metazoa > Chordata > Actinopteri > Esociformes > Umbridae > Umbra > Umbra pygmaea. The sequence continues at coordinate 1,218 of JACXGM010003837.1, forward strand.
ACAAAGTTTTGCAAGGGTAAAAAAAAACACTATGGGCCGAATTTACTAACACTAGCGCAGTTTGCGCTGGGTCTGTTTATGCGAGTTCGATAATAGTGCACGCTATGCTTCCACCTTTAGCTTAGTATTTATCAAACCCGATACCCATTACGCATTCAGCACATACTCCGCCCTCCATTAGCGCGCCTCTAAAAGAGAGAACAATGGGCCCGTATGTATCTATCATGGATCTCCCTACGGAAAAAGAAAGCGCAAGCTTAAATTTAGTGAAGAAGAAATTAACATCTTAGTGCATGAAGTAACATCCACACCCTCGGAAAAACATCCAATTTGGATTGCCATAACAAGTTAAGTCAACTCGTTATCATCTACATGGAGAGAAGTGGAGGAGGTAAAAAGAGGAAAACCGGTTCAGGTCCACCAGAAATAGACACGCTAACTAGGTCGTGCAGCAAATACACGTTGCCGAACAAGTGGAAGGTGTGGACGACATAGATACTGCTGAGATCTCTGTAGAGAATGAAGGTATGTAATGATATTGTTGTGTTGGCGCTTGGCATATTTGCATATGTTTAGCCTATATCATTGATATGTAAAGCCAACCGATGTGGTTAAGTAATTAAAGAGTGTTAAATAGGTCAATAATCGCAAAATTGCATATAAAAATTGAACAGATGGAGGCATTTGTCTTTTTATGTGCCAAGTGTATTTGATGCTATGTTTGAAACACTGCTGCCATTGATGTAGCTATATTTGAACACACAGGAAAATGCAGTTGCTGGTTTAGACCTGCTTTTAAGAGGCGGAAAATTCCCCCCGCAGAATAAAGGCGCGCTTTTACTGGCAGTCTTTGTAAATACCACGAAATATATAATTAGGCGCACTTTACGTGTATCCTCCCACCTTTTTGGGTGGAACTCCCACATTCCCCATGACCCTCCCACAAACGCATATTGAAAGCGCAACTTGTCTCTTGTCGCTCATGTGGCAGGCAATGTGCGTTTTTACCCAAGTGCGCCTGGTTTGTAAATAGTCTGCATTGGTTACGTCCGAGAACTCTTGGAGCATTTAACTGCCTTGCTCAAGGACAGAATGACCTGTTATTCACCTTGTCATATGAGGAATTAGATTCATATAAGGTGCCGTAACGTTATTGCTCCCGAGGTGGGGGGTTACCCGCTATCGTACAGTATACCCACTTCTCCAGAAACCACTGGGCCTAACCCAGTCCATGAAAAATGGCCCAAAACCATTATCCCTCCTTCACCATTTATATGGGTGTCCTCAAAATTTTACCTACACTCTATAATGTAACAAGGTAGTCTTCAGATTTTTTCTAATTACATTTTAGGGACCCCCCCCCCCCCCAAGAGTTCTAAGTAAATTTGTACCCTGTGTGGTCATTCTTCTACTTCACCATCACAACCAGATTAAACTGAAAAATAGGGCACTACATTTCTATTTTGGGCCATATTCTTAAAAATGTTTAAATGATTAACGAAATACTTGACCTCTGACAAAAAGATGCAAATGCATGCTTACAATATGAATGGAAAAAAAACATTTCTCGAGGTGTTAATTGCTCTAGAAAAATGTAACAATATTTCTGTACAGGGACACCTGTCATGAATATTAATAACATTTGTAGAGCTGAGGTGAAGCATTTATTGTATAATCGTAAGTCTCTCTGGTAAAGAGCTTCTGCTAAATGACTAAAATGTCAATGTAACTGTAATATACTCTCTTCCACTGAGGATATGTTTGATTGAGCTGAGATGAAACAACTTGGAGGGAACAGTGGTTTAGGATATTAACCGTTATCATCAGTATACTATGTCTTCCTGCTGAAAATCCATCTCCATACACAAAAACACATACACACCCGTAACCAAACTACCAAGTGCATGAAAACAAAGACACACCTAATAGGAAATAAAGTCTGAATTTACTGAAATTTAAATTACTAGTATTTGAAAATATATATACAGATGCTGCCGTTTTGGGAAGGCTGTCTAGCAGTATGTAAAATAAATGGCACACAAAAACAATAATAAGCAGTACAGATATGAGTTAAGAATGTCTATGGTCAGCTAAATCCACCACATTAATATACCTTTAGAGGGGCACTAATGAGAACCAGGGGCCTATACTATGAAGCAAGATTTGGGGTTAGCAAGGTAACTTCAGGTTTAACCCTGGGTTTTCAGAATCACGACGTTGGGTCACCTGTTACCGTGTTACATCGCCATTTATTACACAACCTGTACATCTTTTCTTTGCTCCCATTACCGTTTAACACGGTCACGGTTGTAAACGAAAAATACGATAAATAAAACGGTTATATATGATCAGCATTAAGCAACACATTGGTTTAATGGAATAGACAATTGTCATTAAAGTCAGTGTCACGATTAGCCATTGTTGGTGTGGAAGGAGTGAGACAAATGCCAAGTAATTCCAATAAACAAACAGTGTTTATTCACGAAACACTTGTTTAAAAGCAAAACTGTCACGAGGGGCAAAACAGTACTAATACATAAACTTGGACACTGCAACAATACGACAGATAATCCACAGCTAACAATAACCGACAGGAGAATGATTGAAACACAGAAACTAAATACAAGACATAATGTGGGTAAATAGAAAACCCCTGAGCACTGACAACAAGATATGAAAGGAACGCTTCTTGACGTGTAGTTAAAACGGGATTGAGCGAGGTGCTCGTAGGACAGCGGGATGATAATGTAATAAAAAATAGAAGTAAAAAAACTTCAAGAAGGTCCAAAGCACTCTCTCCCGTAATGTAAAAAAAACAATTTATTCAGGCAGCATAGTTCACAAAATAAACACACCTACGCGTTTCAGCCAAACAGGCCTTCGTCAGGGTGCAGCAATACAAATTGTCACCAGGTGCAATTTATAAGAAATCAGTAATGCAATTAGCCAATAATATGAAGAAACGTCAGAGTATATCAATATAAGTCTGAACAGGTAATGGAACCAAATAGTATATTCACAATTGCAGTATATCAATACAAGTTTTAACAGGTAATGGAATTAAATAGTATATTTTCACAATCAGAGTATAACAATATAAGTCTTAACAGGTAGTCTGTGTCTGCGATTGGTCTGATGGTGCACACACCGCCCCTTTTATGTGAACGCGCTTGTCACTAGATTGGGAACTCCTGGGTGGATTTAACAAATTGATATCCACCATTGTGACATCCCTTATCTAGATTGCATTTGTTGGGTTCAGTGAAGTCAGTTAATGAAAATAAATCCAGGGCATGTTGAACTTGCTTCCTAGTATAGGCATCCGGTGCTAGAAATGGCCCTGATTACACATTGTCTATTGTATACAGGTAGAACTGAAACATGAAAAGTAATGTACTTTTTGTAATGCCATCAACGATTAAAGTTTAGAAAGTCGTTGAGTTATGATTGACCATCTATTACTCTGTGGAAAAAAATGTGCTGTAATTTTGAAAAAAATGGTTTGTCATTTTTGATAGAGTTATTGTATGAAGATAACATTTTTTTTTCCATTTTGAAATGTAGACTTGGCATATAATGAACATAATATGGTTTTGAGCTGAAAATGTACTATTTGGCTAATTGTGTGAGGTAGGTGTGTTGCTGTGTTAAGAATTTTGAAAAATCATCTTAAGTATGGGTAAACGGTTGTTATCAATTGAAATATAATTGTAATATGTAAATTTAGCTTTTTGGCTTATATGTTTTTCTGAATCATTCCTGCAAAAAATACTCCAGTACATTCTATCTAGGAAAAGTTGTTATGTAATGGAATGAGGGTTTATGTAAAGAATTACAGATACTTAAAACATATTAAAATACTAAATGATTCTACCTGTTGTTAGTTTTTTTTGATAATTTTTTTATGAGTAAAAACAAAAATGGGGGAGAGAAAATTTGCTAGTGTAATGGTAGAATGTGTTTATTTTAGGACATGTATGCATTGTTTTGTTATATATAATGCATTATGGATGTGAAATTAATTGTTGTGTCAAGCTGCATGTTGGTAGATAGAAATATATGACGCATTGGGAAAAGGGAACTCCGTATTGAGAAATAACTAATGATTTAAAAAACACAAATCTCAATTAATCAAGTGTTTTACTGACATGTACATAAAACTTTATCTATAATAGGACACATTTTTGTACTGACACATCGAGCACATTATGTGAACAGTATTTCAGAAAATTCTAAATCAGTGTAAAGGTAATGTTAATGTCATTGACCAAAGCAATATCAATGTATTATTTTAATGCAAATAACAAGTTTAATGTTTCACTTTTAAAAAAATGCTATTTTTTCAATCACTTTGTAATTTGCCTGGTAAAAGTTACCTTGGGTTACTAAAGTGTCTTTTCAGCCAATGTCACAGCACAGTTTTGGCTTGAGCAGCTAATCAGAAGGACATTATTCTAAAAACTAAAACCTGCTGGGAGTTTGCAATTTAGTTTGCATTACGGGGAGAAATTAACATTTCAAAAAATCTAAATGTGTAATAAAAATATTATATTATTCAGTAAGGAAAAACATGTTTGAGTTGGCCAAATATAAGGAACAGCATTGTATTGTGAATGAAACATCTGCTTCGAAAAGGCTGCTGGGTATTTATGCAAATTAATTTTTTAAATATACAGTGCCCTACAGCATTTTCAGAACCGTTGATAAAAACAAAGGCTTTTTAGAAAATTTCCCTGTTTATTAACGTGATCTTACATTCAAAATATGAGAGAAATTCTACCATCAATTGAGGTCAAATTGTTCAAGAAAACATTTTTCGTAATAAAGTAGTAATTATTTATCTAAAAACATGATTCACAACCATTGGCAAATAACAGCACTGAGTTTGAATTATCAGTGTACCACTACAACATTCTCTGTGTGTTCTGTATCTCGCTGTTTCTAGTTTGCCTGAATGGCTGTGTTTTTATTCTGTAAATTTAAATTATGACAAAAATAGTTGCTTCGTTAAGTCCCTCTCTCAGGGTGTACTTGCAGTAGAAAGTGTTTCAGGCTCATATGCCCTGTCTGCAATAGCCGGGGATGATGACACTAAGGATGTGATGTGGCTGGTCAGCTATTTAAAAGGTCAGATGTGAATAGGTATAGTGTAATTTGTATATAATTTCCAAATTGGTCTGTCTGTAAAAATGCAGCATTTAAAACTAAATATTGCCACTTAAAATATATTTTAAATGTTGATATGCCAGAAGTACAGTCACATATGTATATACTGTAGTGAATTAAATAATGCATTTTTAGAAAACGAGCCATGGAGAAAGGAAGTATTCAGAGATATTTTGTAAACAAATGGTTCCCATGCCATTTTACATCATATTATATTATGTTATGAGTGAGTTTACTGTGCTTCAGAAACCAGCATCTTCCATTCTTCATTTACACCTGAGAGTTGTGTAGATATCACCTACACAGTCCTTCGATACCTTACCTCCACACCTACACACACCTACACACGCTAACCGACAAACTCACACACAGAAACACACACTTCAACCCTTTGGATTATATTGAATAAAGTCTAGCCGACACATCCAGTTATGCCATGTTCCCTACCCTGCCTTCCATCCCTCTGTCTGCCTTGGGGGATCATTTCCTTCGTATCCCAGTGTTTCAGTGGCAGATGATCATCTCATGTACCAGCTCTACCTATGGGCCTTGAGGTAGTTTAAAACTGAGAGAGACGGAAGGAGAGAGACAGAAGCAGAGAGGCGGATGGAGAGAACGTGTGGGAGAGGAGAACAAACAAAAAAGGGACAGAATGCAAGAGAGGGATTGAGAAATGGGGGGAGTGGAAGGTAGACACTAAGGGAGTTATAGAAAGGAAGTTGAGAGAAAGTTAGAGAGAGAGAGATAGAGAGAGTAGAAGAAGAATGCCTGGCTGTTGCCATCACCCTCTAACTACCTTTTACCTTGTGGCAAGCTACAGTGCTCCTCCTCCATTGAAGTTATCTTTGGCTATTTGTAGATTCAAAGCCATTATGTCCATTAAAGTCTTAATAAAGCATATGACTGCAGTTCATTGCCCTCTAGTTTCAGACTCTTAATGATCCTTACACCTCTGACAAATCCAGACTCCTCCATGCAAGTAGGCAGAATTGTAATTTTTAATCTTGGAAAATTTAGAAGCTTGTTGGTCCACCGACTGTTGACAAGTGGAAACGTGGTGTCAGCAACACTTCAGGAATAGTGGTTATTCCATATATTTATCCTATGGCACATGTGATTAATATATACTTATCCTTTACTTGTCCCACACAGTTATTTAGTTATCCACTATAGAGTCCAGCACATGCCAAGTGTTAGAAATTGTAAATTCCAGGTTTAGAAAAGACTGCTAATGGCCATCAGGTGTTAATACTGTACATAGAATAATGAAAAAGATGATGGTAGTAAAAGTTGTTTTTTAGATGTACTCATGTTTATGATGAGGACATGAAACTGTATAATCTTAAAAATCCCAAAATGGTATTTCATTTATCTACAAAAGAAATAGAATATATTTGTTTGATCTAGTGTGAACCCTTTTTTGGTTTTATTGAGGACCATTTTTGGGTTACATGTAGATTCCTGAGTGGATAGGATTCTAGGTGTACATACTGTATATGGTTCTATATATAACTCAAAGGTGTGATCCCTGGAACCAAATAGGACTCCTGTAATGGGGTTGACATCCATTCAAGCCTAATATTCCAATTTAAACATCAATGTAGTGGGACATACAAATAAGCACAGGAGTTTTTTTCTGAAGATATTTCTTATTTAATCACCTGGCACTTCCATTATCCATGACATCAAACCCACAGGTAATTCCACCATAAATGTTTCCTTTTTCTCACCATAACTGTGCTTGGCTCTTATACACTTTGCTGAAGCAATTTGGTCTGCATTAACCACAGGGGAGGGCCAGTGTGGTGAGGTTATAAAATCCATGGGGGTCCTCTGGGTCTGCAGACATCACGTCTTCAGTGGATCAGCAACAGATACAGTGGCAAGAAAAAGTATAGCACACAGGAATTACTTAGTACACAGGAATTACTTAGTACACAGGAATTACCTGGATTTCTAACACAAGTTGGTCAGGGTATTTGATCTGATCATCATCTAAGTCACAACAATCAACATACAATCTGCCTAAACTAAAGACACACAAACATTTCTACTTTTTCGGTGGTTTATTGAACAGACCTTATAAACATTAAAAGTGCATGGTGGAAAATATAAGTTATGTTCCCTCATGTGACCCTACTTTGGCAGCATATCACCCCAACCAAATGTTTTCCTGTTTCCTTGCAGATCAGACTTCTAACGGTCAGATGGAATGTTGGACCATTCCTCTTTACCATTCCACTTTCATTTCAGCAATATTCTTGGGATGTCTGGTGTGAATTGCTGTCTTGAGGTCAGGTCACAGCATCTCATTCGGGTTGAGCTCAGTGACTCCAGAAGGCACATTTCCTTCAGTAACCACTCAGTTGAAAATTTACTTCTGAGTCAGGTTTTGTTTATTTCTGGGTCATTGCCACACATTCTGAGCTTCAATACATTTTACATAATCCTGCAAAATGTCTTTATAAATTTGGGAATGAATTTTCATTGATGATAGCAAGCTGTCCAGGCCCTGAGGCAGGAGCGCAACACCAAACCATTATGCCCCCCCCCACAATTCTTTGCCATTGAGGTTTTGATGGGGTGTTGGTGCACTATGCTTTTTGTGGTCCAAACATCTCAACTTTGGTTTCAACGGTCAACAGAAAATGTTGCCAGTAGTGCGGTGCAACATCGAGGTGAGATGTAGCAAACTTCAGACACACAGATTGTTTTCTTACCCTTTCTATCTTTATGCAAGTTGACAATTCTTAATCTTATGTCTTCTGAGATCTCATGGTGCACATCAGGCAATACTGCTTGTGAACAGGAAACTGAACATTTATGAGAGTTATTTATAGGGCATCTCTAACCAACACATTCTCATTGACTTGACTCCAGGTCTGCTGGCTCCTGACATTAGCTAGCTTTTGGAGAGCTTGTTGGACTATGGTTTCATATACTTATTCCTAACTGCATTGTGAATGTTTAAATAATGTGTTTAAATAATGTATTAAATGTAGATAAGATAAATACAGTACAATTACCGTATATCTCTGTTACTCATTAAGCAGACCGTGTTTGTGTATTATTGTTGATTAGACCAATTTATGCAGAAATCTAGATAATTCTAAACAGTTCACATACTTTTTCTCGCCACTGTATATGCATCCAGATTGTATGATGTAAATGTGTCACAGTGAACTGTGTTTATGAGACAACTCGCCTTAAAGAAATGTGAGTACTGTAGCTTTAATGTCATTCTTCGTATCTTCCAGTTTGGGTTTTATGAGTCCCACAACAACATACAATATAATGTAACAGTTTTGTTTATTTTAATGCAGGTACTCATCAAATTAATTTACTCAAGAGTCCAGAGAATGTGTATAATGGAGCATAGACTTTAATGTCTTAAAGCAGAGTGGTCCATAGATCAATCTGCACAATATTCAGATCACATTAATTTTCATACAGAGAATGATGTCACAACAGAAAACTTAATACTGATTTCCTACTGGCCCAAATAGATAGCATTAGTTTGAATCTCACCAATGGCTCCAACATAAATAGTAGTGGTTAATTGGCGCCAGCTTGACTAGGCATTCTCTATGTAATCTTTTTTCGAGGCCCAAATGGCTTTGTTATAACTTCTTCCTGAGAAAGCCTTAGACAAACATTTGGCTGTTGTTCTCATTTGGTCATGCTGGCATTGGTTTACATACATTGTATTTCAAAAACATCCTGCATTCTCAGTTAAATTCCAACATGACACTGTGGGCTACATTCCTACTGTGACGCCCACATATGTGTGGTCTGAATTGTGTATGTTGTTTGTTTTAATGTATAATCAGCATGTAAATACTAGCCATCATGTAAAAGTGCACTAATCATTTTGAATTATGGGAGACATTTATTTTATTTTACATTTTATTTACACTTAAAGGGAAACACTGTGTGAGAGGAGTCCCATTGAATCCGAGTAGCAGCTAGGCAGAACCTTTGTGTTCGCGCTAGTTGCTGCGGGGACTGGTAAAAGAGTGGCACCTCCGCTGTTGTCCAAAAACAATCTGGAAACATAGAACTTGACTCATTTTCATTCTTTCCTGTTTGTACCTGATTTCATACAGGTTAGTGAAGTGTAACCTGAGGTGTAACCCATAAATATTGAATATACAAGGTCAATCGTTGACCATTTGTTATGTGCTTATAATGAGTTTAACCCATGAAAAACCGTAAAAGTAAGTCTGTGTTAGCAGAGTTTTACCGCCGCTAGGGCCAAAGGCGGTAAAGTAATGGCTCACGCACGCTGAGCACTGAATGTTACAATTGTTCATAAGCTAAAGTTAGATAGGTCTGTCTCTTTTTGTTAGGTATACGGTTAAACATGTAATGTGGGCATTTTGTAAATCACACCTTTCAGTGGTCTGTAGTCATTACAGAATGTAAATGTCAACTCTGACATATTAACGGACAGAGCACACTACTCCCTAATGACACTAAATGTGAATACTCTGTTCTAAACTGTAACTGTTAGGGTTCCACCTCCCTAAGCTGAATACTCTGTTCTAAACTGTAACTGTTAGGGTTCCACCTCCCTGAGCTGTCCTCCTGCTACTATTGGGTGCCTTCCCTGCACTTCTGGTTCCCCTTCGTGTGTGTTGAATGTCTTCATCTGTCTTCTTTTCGGTACTCACCAGTTCCTGAGTTTCCTGCACTCCTTGAAGGCACCCTGGCACCACTATTCCAGAAGCACCTGTTATCAGCACCCGATCCTCTGCACCTGCACCTCCATCACATGTGGGCTGATTGCTGCCTTTCTATTTAGGGAGGTGTTGGCAGTCAGTCCCTGCCAGTTTGTTCATCCACACCGTGCATAGCAAAGTATAGTGAATTACTTCCTAGCTATATTAGTCTGTCCGACTCCACCAACCCTGTTGTTCATTCTACGTTCTACTCTCTTCTTCTAGTTCACACCCTGCACCTGGAAACATACCAGTACCCTCTACAGCTTGTCCAGCCAGTTCTGACCACAGAATCGATTACCAAAGTATACCTGCCTGCCTGCCATTTGTCCTGCCACCAGGAAGCCATGTTGGGAAGTCACAACACCGTGCTGCAGGGAATCATGTCTGCCTTGCAGGAGCTCTCAGCCAACATTGCCGCGCTGAGGCTTCAGTCGAGCACGCCCGCTCAGCCGTCTCCTCCTGTTTATCTTACACCACTTCCGGTACCTGTTCAACCTGCTGCTGTCCCCGCTAAACATTGGGAACCCTGGGTTTTTTCACTGGCCAGATATGATGGAGACTTAGTTTCCTGTTTGCACCTGCTTTCATACAGGGAACCAAAATATGTCCACTGGTTATCAGCCGGTACCCGTAACACTACCAAGGAACAAATCTAAATTTTACAGTTAAACAATTCTTCCTAGTTGTATAAGTCATTGTCACAATCCCAGAATAACTTGTCACATGGTCCACATCTCTTAGGGAATAACAAACAATATAGAATAACATTTATAGAAAATATGTAATATATTTAGTATGTGGTGATCCTGATTCTGTATTAATTATACAGGACACTCAATGCAAAGAGTGGGCTTCTTCTCATATTATTGCTACATTTTATTGCATATTTCCTCAAAGCTACTTCTGCATCAGCTATATATACCTAACTACACGTTTTATTGATTATCGGAAATAAGAAGACCCTCTATAATAGCTATTTAGGCTTAAAACTTGTTACATTATTGACAGTTGGCAGTAGTAATTAAAATGATGCTGCCAGGTAGCTATCTATCTAGTTAACTAGTTAACTTCAACTCAGAAAATATTTAAGCTGAAAGTGATACAGTCCTTCGTTGACAGGTGTAACACCCAGTCAAGAGTGGGCTGGCATTAATAGCAGATTTGAGACATGGACTCATTTCATTATTGTTTATTTATGTAAGCTGTGAAAAGTGAGTCGCTGGAGTTTTCAAGTTAATGCATACGGTCTGTACTTATGTGTTAGCTGGCAGTGTCCGTGCCAGTGTGAAAGCATATTAAGCTATATAAGTATACCCAATGTGCACTCGCTTCGGTGGTACCCTACAACCATCATTATCTGTATGTTTCCGGATTGTCTACAATATAAACAAGCAACAACCATCTACTGCCTTAGGTGTCCCTCCTTCAACGACCTACAGTGTGACAACGGGAATATTTCTGATTCTGATTCTGGCAATTTTGCATTAAAAGCACAGTAACTGCATTGACAGTATGCTGATTTAGCAGGCATTGTCAGCACATACTTACTGATCTCACTGTGTACTAGCAACTCACTCAGGAGGCTTCACACCCAAAAAGCTACAGTAAGTTATGTCATCATGTGAGTAGACATGCATCAGTGCATTCCTGGATGGAATAACATTTTGGGAAAATTTGTGTCATGGAAAACAATGGCTTGGCATAATGCCTATGAGGAAAGCTTGCCCATATTTTGAGAGTCTTTGTTTGTTGTTGTGATGGCACAAAGCTACCTTGAAAAAGATTGCCGCCATATTGTGAAAATATCTATGTCCTTTGAATTACATGCTCTGAATGTCAGTTGTCCATTCATGCTGAAAATTGTGGTCATCTATCTCCCACCAGGCGCCCTTGAGCTTGACATCTTGTGAAGCACATTTCCTGACAATTTCCCACCATTCATATGACTGGCCGATTTCTCACCTTTCATATGACTGGCCAAATTCTTACCATACATATGACTGGGCAATGTCTGACTATACATAAGACTGGGCGATTTTTCACCATACATATGACTGGATGATTTCTTACCATTCATTTGACTGGGCGATTTTTCACTATACAGTGGGTATAGAAAAGAATCACCCCCCTGTAAAATCATCACATTTTGTTGGTTTGCAGCCTGAAATTAAGACATCCAAGTGAAAGATATAACACTAACAAATGTCAGAAAAAAATAATAATAATAATAATCACTGAGTTGGAAAAAGGATTTATGTTGAAACAACTTTTGCTTGAATTACAGCCCTTAGTCTGTTGGGTTATGTCTCTACTAACTTTGCACATCTAGACGTTGCAATATTTGACCACACTTCTGTGCAGAACTGCTCAAGTTTAGTTAAATTTGATGGTGACTATTTGTGGACTGTTGTCTTCAAGTCATTCCACAGATTTTCAATGGGGTTTAAGTCTGGGCTCTGACTAGGCCATGCAAGGACATTCACCTTTTTCTCCTTCAACCACTGTGTGGTAAGTTTTGCTGTGTGCTTTGGGTCATGTTGGAAGGTAAATCTTCTTCCCATTGACAACTTTCTAACAGAGAGCAGCAGGTTTCCCTAATAGTTTGATAGTATTGTGCCCCATCCAGTTTTCCTTCTATCCTGAAACGTGCTCCAGTCCCTGCTGCAGAGAAACAACCCCATAACATGATATTACCACCTCCATGCTTTACTGTAGGAATGGTGTTATTTAGATGGTGAACTGTATTGGATTTTTGCCAGCCATATCACTTGGCGTTGAGACCATACAATTCCATTTTAGTCTCATCTGACCATATCACCTTTTTCCACGTGGCCTTAGAATCTTCAAGGTGCGTTTTGGCAAAGCTCAGTCGTGACTGCATGTGGCCGTTCTTGAGGAGTGGCTTTTTTCTTGCAACCCTCCCATACAAGCCACATTTGTGAATAATTTGTGATATGGTTGTCACAAGCACGCAATGACCACTCTTTGTCATGAATTCCTGCAACTGCTTCAGAGTTGCTGTAGGCCTCTTGGTAGCCTCTCTGACCAGTTTCCTCCTGGTTCTTTCATCCAGTTTGGAGTGACGTCCTGACCCAGGGAGGGTCTGTGTTGTACCAAATACCTTCCACTTCTTAATAATGGACTTCACTGTGCTTCTAGGCACTGACAAAGCCTTTGAAATCATTTTGTATTCATCTATTGACTTGTGCCTGTCCACAAATTTATCCTGTAGATCTTTTGACAATGACTTGCCACCCGTAGTTGATTGTTGTCTTCAGTTGCACTACCATGGACTGAAATGCTTCAGGAAAAGCTTGTTTTATGCTGAGCTTATCAAAATGACCACAGCTGATCACAACTGAAAGTCAATTGGCTTTGTCTGCTATTGTGAAGGTGATTAACTACACCTGGTTGTTTTTACAAGTCATGTTTAGGAACATACATTTTTTTGGAACATTGTACATACAGCTGAATGAAACAAAAACTGTGTCTGTCAATTTTCATTTCAGGCTGCAGAACAACAAAATGTGATTATATTACAGGGGGGTGATATCTTTCTAAACCCACTATACATATGATTGGACATTTTCTCACCATTCATTTGACTGGGTGATTTCTAACCATTCATATGACTGGACGTTTTAACTTTCTGCTCCTTTTATTATTTAAAGTCCCCTTCCAGACACCTTTTTAAGAACAAGACACCTTATTCACAACAACTGAGCCTCTCTCCTTGAAGTTCTTGATGATCTGATAAATGGTTGATTTAGGTGCAATCTTACTAGCAGCAATATCCTTGCCTGTGAAGCTCTATTTGTGCAAAGCAGTGATGATGGCAAATGTTTCTTTGCAGGTAACCATGGTTAACAGAGGAAGAACAATCACCCTCCTTTTAAAGCTTCCCGTCTGTTTTTTATAACTCTATCAGCATGACAGCGTGATCTCAAGCCTTGTCCTCATAAAGACTCTCACCTGTGTTAACAAGACAATCACTGACATGATGGCAGCTGGTCCTTTTTTGTCAGGGCTGATTTGCAGTCGAATAGTTTTTTGGGGATTAAGTACATTTTCATGGCAAAGAGGGACTTTGCAATTCATTCAGAAATCACACGTAATGTAAATCAATGCCCGACACCTCCCTCTAGTTTGGCCACATATAGGGAAAACGAACTGATTAATAGAACATGACTGAACGTAATCATTAATCATCAGATCTACAAGATACCAGCCTAACCTAACCCTATCCTAGCAATAGCCAAACTAGAGAGAGGTGTCACGTGTATTAAAGGGACAGTAACAGAAACCTACAATGCAATGTATTGGCATACTAAACAGAAGTAAACACTATGAATATTATGATTCCTTTTCTCAGTCTGCTGTTAACGCCAGCCCTCACTGGGCTGGACGTTACAGTGACTCCCTGTATTTACAACTCCAATTCTGAAAAATACAAAAAAAGGACAGTATAGAAAATGCAAAAAAAAGAGTAATTTGAAAATTATTTTCAATAAAAAATATTTTTTTCTACATCCTCTTTGAAAGACAACTACAAAGCCATACATTGGAGTTAGATGCTGAAAACCATCCCCCAGGGGATGACAACATGTCTAAAATTTGTGAATGATAGAGTCAACAGCCAATGAGCTATAGCGTTATTTTTAAATGTATATTTTCACAAAAAATACACCATGATTAAATGAAAGCCACCTCTCGCGAAGCAGCCTCTCCAATGTTTTGCGAGACCTGCGAACAAGTCATATTAACTTACTATTACCATTTGACAGTAGCGTTGGAACGTCACCGAATGTAAAAGTACAGTTTTTTCACTAGAAATTTACTTGAGTAAGAGTAAAAGTACCCATCTGTAAATGTACTCTAAAAAGTACAAGTTACCTAAAAAATTTACTCAAGTAAATGTAACGAAGTAAATGTAATTCGTTACTACCCCGCTCTGACCCACCTCTGTCTACATGGGGGGAATCATAAACATACGGCTTGCTAGCCACTTCTCCACCTTTCCCAGTGGGTGATCATCTGGCAGTCAATGTCTTTAAATAGCTGCCAAATTGTTTTTATAAACAGATGTACTCTCTGTAGCCAGAAGCACAATGAAATGCTAACTTGTTGAAAAGGAATCACAGCAGGAAAATATAAAAATAGTAACAACACCTTTACTTTTAGAACCAATATTTATTGGTAATTCATAAAGACATTGCTGGTATTAGCTTAATGTCCATCATTAAAATTAATACAAAACGTAATCCCATCTAAAATTTGTATGTCTGTCTCATCTTGTGTCTGCTGACTGATCGTCTATAATATCACTGCTGAATGTCTACCCTCACAGAGCGTGCATAATTTCTTTAGAAAGGTGACACTTAATCTCCCCTTGCCCAGACCACTGATGAGCACTCAGCTATAGTCTTTGTGTTACAAATGTTAAACACCCAGGATGACTTGCTGTGCCTTATACCGGGAACAAAGCAGGAAGCAGAGCCCCTCGGGCCAGTTCTCCTATTCTCCATCCTACGTCTCCATCTCCTCAGGTCAGTTCTCCATCCCTCCTGCCTGGGCCTAAAGCTCTTCAGGCCAGGTACCCAGCCCCTCTACCCAGACCCATAGTTCCTCTGGTTAGGTTTCTAGTTCTTGTGTCAGGGCCTTTAGTTTAAAAAATAGGGCCTTTAAGTCTCACGTCAGGTCCCGTTTGTCTCAAGTCAGGGCCCCATGTGCTCCTGTTAAGGCCCCATGCTCTTCGGAAAGAGCCCCTAGCCCACAGGTTAGAGCTCTTAGCTCACCAGTAGGAGCATCTAGCCCATTCTGTAGAGGGTCCAGGTTCTCTTGTTAAGGCCCCATGTTTTCTTGTTAAGGCCCCATGTTTTCTTGTTAAGGCCCCATGTTCTCTTGTTAAGGCCCCTATGTTTCAAGGCAGGGTCAGGACCCTCAGTTCAGCAGACAGAACTGAGAAATACTACAGCAATCAGTATGAGAAAAAGTAATTTAGTTTTTTTTGTGAATATGTCTCGCAACTAAATGACTCCTGCCACCATATACTTTGACTTTAGACTAAAATTTAGTAACTATGATCCTTTAAATGGGAACTACCACAGCAATCAGTATGACAAAAAGTCATTTAGTTAATTTTTTGTGAATATTTCTCACAAATGACTCCTGCCCGAGCCGGCCCAAGACATAAGCGAAACCTGTTTGCTTGGCAACATTATGTTGTGACTGCAACACACTGATTCGTCAGTTCAAAATAACAGCGCTCGTAATTAATTAAATAATCATTGTTAATTCAATGCATAGACGGGTAGTGGGTCCATTTTCATGTGTTGCTAAAATTAGTCTATTTTGGATTAAATAGACTAGTGAATGTATTTCAAATGTAATTGTGTTTTCACATGTGACACTGACAATAAATTCAATCAAATTGTGTGGACAACGTATTTGTCACGGTTGTTATTATGAAGTTGTTATTAAAAATATGTTAAATGCATTTTTTCCTATCACATATTCCTATTGTTCATTTAAATACACAATACAATTGCATTTGGTTACAATTCACTAGCTTTATACTGAGATAACAATAGTTAGTTTGAACGGACAAATCAGAGTTTGTGTTGTGGGCACAATATAATGTTGCCAGGCAAACAGGTTTCGCTTATGTCTCGGGCCGGCTCTGACTCCTGCAACCAAATACCGGTACTTTGACTTTTGAACAAAAATAAACCTGTAGTAACTAGGGCCTTTTAAATGTGAACTACTACAGCAATCACTATGACAAAATGTAATATAATTTATGTTTAGTGAAAATGTTTCACAAATAAATGACTCCTGCCACAATTTATTTACACTTTTCTCTCAAATTTCACTACAGCAATCCATATGACAAAATTTAATTTCCTTTTTCTTCAAATTTGTATTGATCTATATTGTTAATGACAAACAATAAAAAATTCAAGATCAAAAATGGTATAAAGAAGCATTACTATGCTTACAGAGAAGACCTCATCTTCAAGGTATATTCAGGGTAAATAACTTTATTACGACAGTCTCTTACTACACCTACTGTATAGTGACGGGTGCGTTGGACAGTCATCCTGTTATTTGCGCTCTTACTGCGTCGTCATTTTTGGTGATTGAGTTCAAAACTTTCGTCTTAATTAGCAGTACATCATACACCTAAAAGTAGAAAAAAATCGAAGAACTGCCACAGAGCTACTGAAGGTAACATCCGCGAAAACAGACGAACGTCAAATATCAAACTGATTTTACCCCGCTCTGCAGTCCTGACCACTCTCCTCTTGAGATTTTGTTATTTGAAATAAAAGCCTAATAAAACGTAAGGTGTGATGCAGTTAGGCGTCCATTACCTTTAAAATCAGCCTCGGTGCACTCCTCACCTTAAGCCAAGCTTTGTAAATAGTAGGTCCAGTACTCTGGTGTTGTGTGGACTGTTCTAAGACATGAAAAGAGTAAATATTAGATTGTTTTTACTAAAGTTGCATAACCACATGCTACAGTTACAGTTTTTCCCGATTGCTAAAACACTAAAAGTTAATGCTCATAGCAAAGCGTCGAAACCGTAACATTTGCATGCATTTGGTACACTCAGGCACCAAATGAATAAACACAATGTCGGCATGGCACCGTAAACAATTCTGTACCACACGGTGCAAAACACTACACACATCGTGCATGTGTTACACACTTTGGCCAATGATGAAACACTCTGCAGTTAGCACGTCTATTCAATAGTTAAAACACACATGACATTAGCAACACTCCCGCACACATTGTAAAACACTTAAGCTGTAAGTGAACACCAATCAGTCACTATATATAATTCAGGTATGAGCACCTGTCGTGAGGCAATCATGAATATGGAGGCTGAAGGACCAAGGGGAAGGAGAAGATGAGGAAGAGACGGGAAGAGGGAGAGGAGAACGAGGAAGAGACGGGGAGGGAAGAGGGAGAGGAGATAGAGGAAGAGACTATGGTAAAAAGCAGACATCGGGACTGAAACATCATCGGCCAAAGGGCCATCAAGAATGTCATCGGGCAGTGCGGGGGCAACATCACCATGTGTGCAGCCATTAGT
Source organism: Umbra pygmaea (assembly GCA_016801145.1). Classification (NCBI taxonomy): domain Eukaryota; kingdom Metazoa; phylum Chordata; class Actinopteri; order Esociformes; family Umbridae; genus Umbra; species Umbra pygmaea. The sequence goes on from JACXGM010003837.1 coordinate 19,209, forward strand.
GGTCAGGGGGTCCTCCATCACCATGCCACCCTGAGTCCCTACAACACTGCACATATACTTACATTTCTGCATGCACTACATGCCGCGTCACATAGGACCAACCAGGGCAGCCCATGTTTGTTGTCATCTGGGATAATGTCAGTTTCCACCGGGCTGCTCTGGTCCGGGACTAATTCGCCAACCACAACCATTTCATGGTGCTGTACCTGCCCCCTTATTTCCCGGTCCTCAACCTGATAGGGGAATTATTTTCGGCATGGCGGTGGAAGGTCTATGACCGCCTACACATGCACACGTGCCGCTTATGCGAGCAATGGAGGAGGCATGCGGAGACATTAAGGTGGGCTCGATCCATGGGTGGATACGCCACGCCCGGCGATATTTTCTCATTGCCTGGCATGGGAGAACATCGCCTGTGATGTGGACAAGGTGACGTGGCCCAACCCCAATCAACGGAGTGATAAGTGACTTGTAATGGGAGTTGTTTTTGTTGTGTTTGTTTGACTGTTTATTGTTCATGTGCATGTGTGTTAACTATCGATCTAAAGAGGGCCTTTTGAAGTCAGAGGGTTAAGTTTTGATTGCAGAATGGCAGTTTTGACATGGCAGTTCAATGTTAATCTTCAAGTGTTGTGTAAAGCATTCTTGTGTGTTGAGTTTTGACACAATGAGGCAAATTATGCATTTTGTGTTTTAGCAATTGGAAAAAAACTGTAATGCTAACATGACTTAAAAAGTACAAAGTAAACATACTTGGCTGAGTTGATCAATTTTGGGAAGTTCCAAAATAAAACCTAAATGATAATTGTAGATTTTAATTAACTAGTTACCATAAGGATCCATGTGGCATAGTGGGTTAATGTGCTACACAGTCAGTGGTTCGAGCCTGACTATGGGTTCTTATTTGACCTGGACCTCCTGCACACGACAGTGCACATTGTTATAGCGCTGCCTGGGATTTGGGATAGATAAATTAGATTATCTACCTTGCCACATCACTCTCCAGCGACTTATTGTCTGCAGATCAGGTGCCTGTGAATTCAATCCCCAAAGTATAATTGGTGAATGTAATCATCCTGCATGATACTCAATTTCTTTCTCTGAGGAGTCTAGGTTAGTACCTTCACTTCTGCTCTATGGCACTGGTGTCAAACCAGTTTTGATGTATATGCAGGTAAAAGGGTTTTAGTTTTACCATGTGCCAGACCGATTGATTAGGTCTCTAAAGAGAAAGAAGTTCCATTCTGTGTGTAATTAGAAAAAGTATATTAAAACTACTGTGAACAATAGTCTTCAGAAACAAGCCCGGTCCTAGACCAGGTTGTAGAAATCAGGGTTTAGAAATTTCAGCATCTGCCATACTGTTGATTTCAGGTCATTTGCTCTCTTGACAGCCAGAAAAATAAGCTAAATGATTCAGACATTAGAAATGACTCATTTCTCCCCTGCTTCTTATACATATATACAGCCAGTAAAGACAAACAACCCCAATCTATCAGGCCAAATTCCCCTTTAAGCTTTGCCTGGTCAGAAACCCCTCTCAGGCGTCATGGTGAAAGATCAAACACACAATACAAACACGTCACCAAGTCAACTAATTAGTATCACACTGTTTCTTCAATACTGATGCCTTATGACAAGACATTTGAAATAATTACATGATTGAATTCAGACGTCTGACCTGCACATAGAAACAATGTGACAAGGTACAGTAATTGCGTCTGACTACTAACTCTTCTAATCCAGACAGTGATCTACCAATTTTCACAGCTCCTAACAGGCCCCTTGACATAGGTGAATGCTGTGATCAGGATACAAACAAGGGCCATAGTGATGCAGTTGTGCTGTGCCACATGGAAGCAAAATACATTTATTGTAATGGAAATGTTGTATATATAAATTATCTTTACATTGCAGATTAAGCAACAGTTTTATAAAAATGAATTCGAAGTACACTTACAAATAATTTCTGCCTCATATCCTGCCTCAACATGGATTATTACACCTCCGTCTGGTTGGGTTGTCAGGGGGAAAATGAGATCGACTGAGTCTCCAACTGCCTCATCGGAATATTTGCTCATCAGGTTTTCTCATGTGTTCCAGCCAAAGGGTGTGAGATGCACCTATAGGGGTTCCAAAATAATAAAAAAGCAGTTAGTTCCTGTCCCTCAGTAACATCTAGACCATCATTTCCAGGTCTACATTAAAAGATGCACAAGGCTTTCTGGTATAAGTGGGTGGATGGGCATTGACATTTCTCTTTACGCTGATGACACAGTACTTTAAGTAGTAGCCCCATCTCTCTTACTAAAGCATTTACTCTCCTGCCAGCCTGATCTCACCACAAGGCATTCATATAACACAATTTTGTTTTTATTGTGCTATAGAGACGCCAAATGAACTTTTTGCGTGGTATAGATATGCCAAAGTGGCGTGTAATAGGTACGCCAAACTATTCCGTATTATAGATACACCAACATCCTATCTAAACATTCACATAAACTTTACACAAACCTTAACCACACTGGAGTGTTGCCTAACCTTAACCATTCCCAACATAATCCTATGGCGTCTCTATAGCACGCACAAATTCTATATGGCGTCTGAATAACACAAAAATGTAATGTGTAGTGTTGTGTTATCGATTCGCAAAGGGGTGAGGTCAGGTTGCTCCTGCAAATTGACTTTCACTTGCTACAAAATGCACTTGTAGACCTCAGACTTGTGTTAAATTCAAGTAAAACCAAGTGTATGCTTTTATCTAGATCCAAATGTCTATGTATAGATGGTCTTAACATCACAACCCTTGACAGCTCTATTTTAGAATGGGTCCTTACCTATTAAATATCTTTGAATTTGGTTAGACGATAAGCTCTCTTTTAAGTTGGAGGTTGTAGTACCTTTCATGACAGTCTAAATGTCTGTAACATTACCTTTTATCATTAATTTTGAATGTTTCTAAAATAGTTTTACAATGCGAGAGTTTTTGTTATTAAAGGAAAACTCCAGAACCCTAAACTTAAATTGTTCTGCCGGTCATGTTTCTGACAGGACAGTCACTAAAAACACCTCAGCACATTCGATAATTCCCAAATTTGCCACCGTAATTGTCCGCAAACTCCTACAGTGATGACACTGCAACAAATCCTTTAATGATTTGATTTATTTTTATTCAGTTTCTTAATTTTATTGTGTTTTATATTTGGCTGCTTTTCATATTATTATATCACAGCTAAAAAAAGACTGGTCTCAGCTTGTTTTTCCTGTATAAATGAAGGTTAAATCAGATATTGCTATCTTGAAAGTAGTGTCTTGGATCTGCAGGTTGATGCTTTACAACATTGGGAGAGCACAACCTCCGCTCATCCAGGGATCATTGCAGGCACTAATCTAAGTATTTCTACTCCCCTTATATCTGGATTACTGCTACTCATTATGTGTAGGGTTTGTGTGATCAACTCATTGGGTGTAGGGCTTATGTGACCAGACATACCGGTACACCATTCCAAGTTCATTCACCCCCACTCCTCCTCACTCTACTTGCTTCAAGTTCAAGCTCACATCCACTAACAAGACAACAAGAGAACCTGCCCCCGACCTCCAAGCTATGTTCAAACACGTCATCCCTACCCCAGCTCTTAAATCTTCTACCACTGGTCTGTTGTCTGTTCCACCCCTAAGGGCCAGCAGCTCCCACTCAACCGGTGAATAAGCTCTGACCTGGTAGAGTACTTGTTCGACCAGCTAGGACAGCCTATTTCCTAACAATTCTTAAACCCTATATTTATGAGTATCTAAAATAACTCGACAGTGGAAAAAAGTGGTGACTTTTCAGATCATTCTGCATGCAGTTGTTTGGATGTATACTATATATACAGATCTCACTCATCTAATTTGGTGACACTTCAACCATGCCAATGTTCAGTATGTTAAGTTACATTAAATGGAATATTACAGATGCATAGTGGCGCTAGACCATTTAAAATGTATATACTCAGAAAACCTGCAGTTTCTACAGTACAGTACTCAATTGAAACTTTTAGAAATAAATATAGACATACTGTATGGGGTTTTATTTTATTCAAAAAGACATCACATTTTTTAGAGAAGCTCACAAAAAATATGTTTGAAAGATTTTACCTGCATTTTAATTCAATACACGAACATGGGTGTACAAAACATTTTCATAATGAGTTTATGGTCTTGATCACTAGTTTAAAGTCTTCTGCAATACAGAATGATGTTCATTTTTTGAATGATGGTCTTGTTGATTTTAAAATCGGCGATAAAGCAGGGGGGGTTTACGGAGTGGCTATGAAGTGATTAACATTGACTGTGCCAGTAAAAATGTGTAACGTAACATTGAGCGTAAGCAGTGTTGCCAACTCTCAGCTAACGTCAAAGTCAGATGCCATCTCTAATCTAAAATCATCACATCCGCAACCTAGATGGCTGCGGTTGTAACCGCAAACTCGACGACTCAAATCAGATCTTCACAAACCAATGAATGATGTCAAACATGTTACGTCCAGTACTATACCGTCTATGGTTACAGGACAAGAACGGGCATTGTGAAAAACTGTATGGACAAACTACACAGCCTCCTTGTCTAAATTTAATTTATTCATGATTGCTGTTTGATGTATAATTCTAAAATAACAGAACCTCCCTTTAATTTGGCTAATACTTTTTTTAAGAAAGCTGAGAAACATTGTTAAATAAGCTATCCACATCAAAATCTTAAATAATGATATACATTTTTATACATATTGCCCACCTTTAGTCTAAATTGTTTAGCCTATTATTCACAATTAAACAGTGGTTCTATAAAATAAGAGTGAAATAACATTGCTGAGCAGTGGGACAAGATGTTTACAGTATATGCTAATTATCTGCATCTCCTGCATACAAGTATGTGAACAAAATTTGAATTTATTCCAAACTAAAGTTGTAGCCTAATTGACTAAATAATTTCATCAACAAAAAGTGTTATTTCACTGTAGATATTTAACTGTAGTGATGTGCAGTTTATGGATGATTTGTTAATTTTGAATGCCTAAATTTGATTACAGTTTGACTTTGCATTTTGTCCCGCTAAATTGTGTTCAGATAATAATGTAAGGAGCAGGTGCATCACCAGACTGAAAACACTCTGGTGTGATTGCATGTGTGTACTGTAATTAAATTAGCTATAATTCCGTGGGCTATTACATTTGTTTTAACAGCACAAATTAAATTAATTGAATAGTTCTGATGGAACTATCAGTGTCATCTCAACTACAAAAAAGTGCAAAAAACATGACTGAAATGAGTCCCACACATTGACAACACACAATAGCAGTGTCAAGTGAACAATTTAGAAAAAAGTTAGGGATTCCACAGATCTGTTCAATAAGTTGCGGAGCTTCCAACAAGGCAGGGTTAATGGGAATTGGGAAGAGAGGGAAAATAGGGGAAATTGTTTTGGGATAAACATAACCTTAAATAATGGATGACTCAATTGGACAAGTTCATTTTTCAAAGGTAAAGTATAAGGTGTCTGTCCTGCTTACACCCGATATGCAAAAAAACACATAAGCAAAAATGTAGAATTGAAATTGTAGAAATGACTTGTTTGTGTTTGTATTCAAATGCTTTGTTAATTAATTCAAGCATGTTCATGGTTATGTTGCTACAGACACCACTCAGACCTTATAATTTGATATAAAGTTATTTTTTAAATATCAAATCTGTGTCAAAATAACAACGGGTTTGCATCTGTAGCAATACAAATATACATTGGCATACAGCCAATTATCAAACATGTAAACATTATTTAAAAATACAATTTGTGCACACATTTGATTATGTTGTTGCTTACTGGCATGCGGTGTGAGCAGGATAAACGTCTCCATACGATGTTAAGCTATAGTCGATATGTTAGTGATTACTGTTTGAAATGCATGGAAAATTATATCCAACTCTTATGAGATCTGTCATCTAATGGTATCTCATGATTTCATCTCATGATATCTAATTAGATAAAACAACATAATTAACAAATTTTACCATCTTTAATATTCCTGTTAAAATGTCTGGCTTACTTTGCAGCAACAACATTGATGATATAGCTGTTTTTACCGTAACAAGTATTTGTGTGAAAACGTATGTTTTTTCACAAAGAAACCCCACAAAAAGGGAAGTCCAATTGCATTTGGTACCTAAATTTTGTACAACAAAAGTGAGTTGCATGGTGACCAAACATAACTTTTCTCTACCAACAAGGAACAAATGACAGCTTGGGGTTCCTTTATGATCTCAGTCTGGTGAGAGGGCAAATTAAAATGGTAAAAAAAAATCTATGCCTTAACAGTGATCAATTAATTGAAAAAAATTGTAAAAAAGATTCCTTGTGGTCAATGGTTAGGTATTTATGAACTCCCTTTACCTGGTCATTTAGGATTTAATTTAGAATTTCCAAAAATGGGTGAGACCAGCCATTTAGCTTACTTTTACTTTGTACCCTACAATACTTCATACAACTCTGAACATTTTACACAGAATGTGTTAGAGTAATGTTAACACATTAATTGTGTTGTCATTTACTCATGTTTTTAAGAGTTTGCTGATTTGTCTATGCCTCATTGGGGATTAGGCATATATTGGGGACAGGCGTATAATGTTGCGATCATGAACTGTTATTTGATTCTCCTATTGAACAAAAACTCATGGCACTGAGTTCTAAGACAGCTGTGCAGATCGTCTTAGTGGACATGAACACAATTGTCAGCACTTCCATGTATTGAACTCCCCCACCTTCAGTGAAAAATGCCTGGCGCTGATTACAGACGTGTGGTGTAACTGGTCAGAAAGCCACACTCCTCGCTTTGTCATAGAAAAAGGCGTGAACGCTAATTTACAAAAGCAATAGCCCCTATTGTTTTGGTAATTTTTACAACAAGTTCTTGCCATGGATTTTGTACTCTGTGCAATGACAATGAAGTCAATTCCAATTTAATGACACCCCCAACCAACTGGAGTAGGGTAACTGCACACAAAAATGGGTCAACTCACTATCTAGAATGAAGTGTGCTGACGCCTGTATTGGTTTTATTGTATTTAATTGTTGTGTCACATTTTTCTGAAAAATATACCTATTCTGACAAATAAAATAAATAAAATTATGTGTGAGCTAGGCTGAAGAAGTAAAATGCTCTATTGAAGCACAAATGTTTGATTCTACAGTAACCTATTGCTTTTTAACACAACAAACATAGGCTATATCAGAAATATACTTTTAATCAGATATTTTCATAATAATTTCATTTTCATACATTATAATTCTGTGCTGGCATTGAATGTTAGATGTTGTTTCCCTGACAACAGAAAACTTTTGATTTGATTCCAGCATAAAAAAATGCTAATTTCAAATCAATATAAGATACATGATGAATATAATATTAATAGTATTATATCAAAATTATAAGAAACATACCAAATGATCATCTTCAAACATTTCACATTATAGATGGTCAAACTTTACACAAAAAGAAACGGGAAACATTATCTAACATTATATACCAGCACAGAGTTATATGAAAGTGTGCCCAGAAGTGAAACTGTTTCAAATAAAATTTATTTTCAGACGAAGAAATATGCCAGGACCAAAGAGATTTTCTGTTGGCAAGGAAAACATATCCAACATTATACAGTGCACCCGGAAAATTCACAGCATTCACTTTTTCCACATTTTGTAATGTTTCACCCTTTTTCCCAAATGGATGAAATTCATTATATACCCTCAAAATTCTAAAAACAATACCCCACAATGACAATGTGACTAGTCAGGATCAAGGGAAAGATGAATGTAGCAATGTACAGAGACATCCTTGCTGAAAACCTGCTCCAGAGCGCTCTGGACCTCAGACTGGGGTGAAAGTTAATCTTCCAACAGGACAACAACCCTAAGCACACAGCACAGATAACAAAGGATTGGCTACAGGTCAACTCTGTGAGTGTCCTTGAGTGGCCCAGCCAAAGGCCAGACTTGAACCAGACTGAACATCTCCGGAGAGATCTGAAAATGGCTGTGCACCAACACTCTCCATCCAACCTGATGGAGCTTGAGAGGTCTTGCAAAGAAGCATGGGAGAAACTGCCCAGAAATAGGTGTGCCAAGCTTGTAGTATCATACGCAAAAAGACTTAAGGCTGTAATTGTTTCCAAAGGTGCTTCAAAAAAGTATTGAGCAGAGGCTGCGTAGGGTTGTACATCTGTTTTTTAAATTTTTTATTGATAATATATTTCAAACACACGTGTTTCACATTGTCATTATGTGGTATTGTTTTTTTAGAATTTTGAGGGAAATAATGAATTTAATCAATTTTGGAATAAGGCTGTAACATAACAAAATGTGGAAAAAGTGAAGTGCTTTGAATACTTCTGGATGCACTGTATGCCAGCAGATAATTAGCCTATACTGTAGGTAGGCGTGCCCCAAAGTGAAACCGTGAACTTGAATAAAATTTTGAAAATATCTGGATTCTGAACACTGGTAACTCTCAAAATATCACATCCCGATAGAATAATGTGTTTCACACGTGCATGTAGCAACATGTTCACCCAAATCACAACATACTTCCTTCCCTTGATTTCCATTCCTTAAACTCCTCTCTCTCTCTTCTCTTTCTAATTAAATTGGGTGTAATCTAGAGACTATTGACTGTGTATGGGCACATTCTAAATGGCAACACATTCCCTGTTTATTGCACTATTCTTGACCAGGTCGCTCAGAGTACGATAGATTAGGATGCCATTTGGGATGTGTGCCAGGTAACCTGAATAATGGAAGTCCTATTTGGAATAGCCCATAAAAACAATGGCCTTGCCCAGGGCATCATTTTATACCCCACTGTTCCTACTGTGGAGGGACTCTCCTCCTATCCTGTTGCCAAAACACAAATCAGAATTAACTTTTTGCTCATGGCCTATGCTTCTAGATTTATTTTATTTTCAGTTTTTTAGATTTCGGTTTATGCCTGTTAAAAAACGTAGAGAAGGCTGATGGCTAGAGCTGAAGTAACTGTCTCTGGAACTCTTACCTAAACTCTTACCTGGAGTTATTCCTAAAATTAGGAAAATTTTACAGAAGTAGGAAGGAATGCCAGTGAAGAGGATAATTATTGACCTGTCTCTAAAGTGTCGTGCCTTGTAAAACTTCACTAAATAAAAAAGTGTTGTGCCTTGTAAAACTTCACTAAATAAAAAAGTGTTGTGCCTTGTAAAGTCACTAAATAAAACATGCTGAGACCAAATAATTAATAACAAATAAAACAATACACACAAAGACCAAAAAAATCTATAACAAAGATATCAACACAGTTTAACTTAATATCAACATTTAAACTGTTTTTGATATGGTTGACCATTCACTGCTCCTTACAAAAATGATCTGATTGGGATTGTGTACATTTGCATGATTTCAGAATTTTCTTAGTAATAGATCATGTGCTATTACAGGCTTTTCTCATGGGGATACATACAAAAATCGTGGGAAATCAATGTCCACATGTGATGTTTCTGAAGGCAGGAAAACATATGCCCTGTACATAAAAAACATAAAAAGTCATTTTATCTTAATCTTAAATTGTACATTTCACATCTATGTTGATGACACAGTACTACAAGCGGTAGCCTCATCTCTTGCTCAACAATTGACATTCTTGCAGACTGACTTTCAAGTGCTACAAAATTCACTTGTAGACCTCAGGCATGTGTTAAATTGCTATGTTTTAGATCAAGAAGTCAACAATTGGATGATATTAACATTAATACTCTGAATGCTCTGTTTTAGTACATTTGTATATCCCGTGCCTGGCCCGCTGCTGTGCTGGATCCCATGTCACTGCGTTTGATGATCCCGTTTCCACCCGATGACGCCAGCTTACATCTCCAGGCGGCTTCAAGGTCTTCGTTCGCAAGAACACCAAACTGTATTGATGCTACATAAAGACTATGGTCACAGTCCACCCATCATATCTTCATTGCTGGACAATAATTTAACATGGATTGACCTTATTAAAATGGGCTGTGTACCTTCAGATCCCCCACCCGGTACAGCCAGAAGAGGACTGGCCACCCCCTTGAGTCAAACTATGTTGATAATTTGGTAATACTATACATAGGCATGGGTCAGCATCAGCGTTGAAACCATTGGATGTTGTGTATCATGCAGTGTTGTGCTTTATTACTGCTGCAGACCTCCACACAAATCATTGCCTGTTATACACTTCAGTCAGTTGGGACTCCTTGACATTGGTAGATTGTTTTATATTTATTACAAAGACTTCCTAGCTGTCTAAATGTTAAACATTCTAATAGTGTAGTATAGAGTATATCAGAGTCGTTAACAGTACCTTTTGTTACTAGAGCTACAGGTACCACTGGTTCACTTTGATTTTGGTAAAAATATGTTTGAATACCACACCTCACACTCATGGAATGAGTGCCTGTACAACAATTGAAATATCCCGTACATGCTTTGTTTTCCTGTTAACTGTGAACGTTTCTTTTAATGGGCCCTATCTTACACCCAGCGCAATTGACTTTTCACATAAACGCATGTATCATTCCTATCTTGCACCCGACGCCTATAGGACTTTTCCCTCCACAGACGCGCGTCGGTAAATTAGGGAATTAACTTGCGTTCGTTGGGCGGTTCAGCGAAAAGAAGAGGCGTGTTCAGGCGCAAACGGTCCCTGCTGCTATCTTGCAGTTCCCGAAAACTGCAAGATAGCAGTTTTCGGGAACTGAAAACTGAAAAACAACAGTGAGTCACGACTCATACAGGTTTATTGTGCACACGCTATACATTATGGTTAAGCATGCGCCCTTAAAATAGCATATGAATAACACGCCACTGACTTTTAACCAGGTTTTTCCTGGTCAGTGGCGTGTTATTCATATGCTATTTTAAGGGGGCATTCTTAACCATAATGTATAGCGTGTGCACAATAAACCTGTATGAGTCGTGACTCACTCAGATCTTTAACCCGAGTCTTTAAAATAACTCATGAGTCGCAAGTCTTTAGTATTATTAACCTGGATCAGTTGAGTCCTAAAACAATTCGATATAAAATGATAAAACACACGCAAAAAACTCTTGTAACATTAGCTACTCCTAGTCCTAGCCATCTTAGCTGCCAAAAGCTTTATAACTTACAATTTCATGGGCAAACACAACTCTACAATTCAACGTAAGCGACCGAGTGATCAGAGCGACAGTCCGAGACAGGTTATGGGAACTTCCCGATCCGCAGACTCAGAGCCGGAAACAATGCAGACTCGCATACCATGGGACTCATGAGTGGTCGAGGATTGTGGCTGTGAAGGGGACAACGGCTATCCGTTAAAGACATGGTTAATGAGGACACATTTTATGATGCCAGCGAGTGCGCAAAATGCTGTTTAATACAAACACACACAAACACGCAGTGTAGCCTAATTGAAAGAACATTTGGCACACTGAAAATGCACGTCAGGTGTTTGGATAGAACAGGTACTCTACTCAAGTCGCAGCATTCTTTGTGGCTTGTTGTGTTTTACTTAAAATTTCCATTAATCATGGATGTGTTGAATACATTAATTAGGAAATATTAGAGGACTTCAGGAGACGTCATGTTGAAATGCATGTGCCGTTGCAACTTAACCCAAATGCCCAGAAATACAGAACGGGAGAGGAAAGCTTATTTGACAGAATAATAAACTCGGTCTAATGTTAGACTACATTGCTAAAATATTACCATGCATTCATAACCTCATGATTTAGTGAGAGTGAGTCCAAAACATCGGAAAGTAGGCTATGTCTTCCTTTATTTACATTTTGTAAAAAGAAAAAACAATAGCAATCCGCCGTTATAAACACAATCCGCCATGGAACAGGCGCGCCTGCTCTTAAAGGGAATGTGAGATGACGCTCTGATTGGGTTATTGCACGTTTCGCCCAAACCACACCTATGACTAATGAAGTTACTTTCGACCTACCCATTTTAGATTTGCGTTGGGCCCAAGAGTCATTTATCCCAACGGTAAAATAGCGACAGCGCCCGGGACCCTCCCACAATGTAACTTGCGTTTTGCGTTTGATACTTGCGTTTCGGATCATTAAAATAGGGCCCAATGTGTTTTCATCAGGGCCGGCGCCACGGGGGAGGGGCGTGAGGGGGCGACACCCCCTCACCAGGACTCTCCCGCCCCCTCAGATCACCATGAATGTTAAAGACCAATTGCATTTTCTTCCTAGAGTAATATTAACAAAAATAAAAAAGAATGCTTTATTACAGCTTAATCCACCTGGATCTGATCCCATTTCAACCTCTTATTTCAGTCTTCTAAACAGGGCTTGAAATACACAGCATCCCGAAAACGTTTGGGATGGTTCATAACCAAGTTTGCGACATATTACAGGAACATGGCCAGTAAAATATAACATGCATAAAACACTGGTTACAAACGCACATGTTGAATCACAAGTCTTATGAAGCAGATCATAATTCAGCTTTAAAGTTGATAAAGTATTATTAATAATTACAAGCACAGCAATATTTTCGAGCATCGGGAGATCACCTTTGAGATTGTTGTTCTCCTTATGATCCGCATTCTCAAATGGTCGCTTCTTCTGAACAGTTTTGTAGTTGGCTATGTAAGAGATGTATATTTATCATAATGGTGAAACATATAAAGACTAAAGCTCTGAAGTTGCAAAAATATGACTGTATTCATTTTTTTGAAAACCGAACACAAATGAAATGCAGGTTTAACTGGCATATCAGGATGTTTTAAAAATAATTTGCAATGATCGGATATTGACCATATGGTAATTGCAAGGTGATATAGGCTATGTATATATTTAGGTTATATAAATATAAAATCTTACAAAAACATTCCAATGTTGGTCAAATAGGCATATTATTAGAATGAAAATTACCCAACCGGACTGCAGGTGAATTGCTGCTGCATTGTCAGGCTGGTACAGTATAGCTCTGGAGAAAACGGTTGTATGATCTTTTTTACCTAAGATTAACAGCTCACAGCACGTCATTCGTTGTGTAATTTTGTCGTGCGATTCTGGCAGGAATGTCAATATGATGTGTTAGGGCTTTATTGAAGGGCATTTTCAGGAAACTTCAGCAACAGTTTGTTCTTTACTGACAGCTGCTATAGTTCAGTGAGCATGATGTAATAATAATAGTGGACTAACTACCCACAAAAAAACAATCTAATTTAGACAAAGGGTATAGAGCTAAATATGTTTTAATTCTGAAGTTAGGCAATGTGTGCTATAAAGTAAAATGTTTTTTTGTGTTGTTTTGTTTCATTGATGCTTCTGAATTTCTGTTAAGTACTTACCCTTGTTACAAATACTATTTTTCTGTTGTGAACTTTCCACTTTCATAGAAACATATTATAGGGCTTGGTGTTTTTGGTCCTTAAGAAAAATATAATAATGTGATATTGTTCAATACTTTTACAGAATTTCACAAAAACAAGATTCTTCACTGTTCCCCAAAAGTGTAATTGGAATCTATACTGTGTGTGTGTGTGTGTGTGTGTGTGTATGTGTCTGTTTTGCACATTTTGTTTTGTGATTTCACCAGAACGATGCTCTGCTAGTTAACTGGATTATGTTATATTTATTAGCCCATTAGTGAATCCGTGCCGCAAGTATGTTTTAAAAAGTGGTGGGGATAATATTGATCCTAGAAAAAGGGGTGGGGATGTGCTGGCGCCGGCTCTGCTTTTCATTATGCAATTTCTATATTTTTTATTAAGTTATTCATTTTTTTATTATTTAATTTAAATTTTAGGCTGATATTTTATGTAGTTGAATGACAGAGCACAACTCTACTTAGACTCTAGTCTCAGCTTGTTTCCCCGTATAATTAAATCTGTGTAATCACCAGGTTACTGTGAGGTAAGTCATGTAATCACCATGACACTGTGAGGTAATTCATGTAATAACCATGGCACTGTGAGGTCATTCATATAATGAACTTAGCTCTGTGAGGTAATTCATGTAATGAGCTTAGCACTGTGAGGTAATTTATGTAATGAGCTCTGTAAGGCAATTCATGTAATGAGCTTAGCTCTGTGAGGTTATTCATGTAATGAGCTTAGCTCTGTGAGGTTATTCATGTAAAGAGCTTAGCACTGTGTTGTAATTCATGTAATGAGCTTAGCTCTGTGAGGCAATTCATGTAATGAGCTTAGCTCTGTGAGGTTATTCATGTAATGAGCTTAGCTCTGTGAGGTTATTCATGTAATGAGCTTAGCTCTGTGAGGTGATTCATGTAATGAGCTTAGCTCTGTGAGGTGATTCATGTAATGAGCTTAGCTCTGTGAGGTGATTCATGTAATGAGCTTAGCTCTGTGAGGTGATTCATGTAATGAGCTTAGCTCTGTGAGGTGATTCATTTAATGAGCATCCAAAACACGTGTCCCACACTAGCAGCATGCAAAATGATTTCCAGATAGCATTGGTCCAAACTGAAGCAGCTCTGGTTCTGCTTCATCAGTCCACTGTAATCCGTGTGTGTGCATAAACAGCTCTTGTTCATGTCTCTTTGTGTGTGTTGCTGGTGTGTGTGCACACAAATACTGATACCAGTCTGTGTTGTGGTACTGTGGGATATGGTACTGTGTGTTATGGAAATCTGTGTTATGGTACTGTATGTTATGAGATTGTGTTATGGTACTGTGCATGGTACAGTGTGTAAATGTATTGTGTGTTCTGTTAATGTTTTGTCTTACTGTATGGTATGATACTGTATTATGGTACTATGTGTTAAACTACCATGTTATGGTAATGAGTGGTATGGTGCTATGGGTTATGGTACTTTGTGTTATTTTACTGTGTTATTGTACTGTCTTATGGTACTGTGTTTGGAAACGATGTGTTAATGTATTGTGTTATGGTAATGATTGATATTGTGCTGTGTGTTATGGTGCTGTGTAATGGTACTGTCCTAGGATACTATGGGCCCTTTCTTGCACCTGGCGCAACGCAGCGCAAAGCCCGAACGCAAGTGTCTTTGCTAGTTTAAGACCAACATAGCTGTCAATTTCCTGTCCGGCGCCCGCGTCGTTTAAATAGTAAATGCACCTGCGCCCATATTAGCGCCCATGGGATTGCTGGTCTTACAGGGAGGTGTGTTCAGGATAATTCTGTGTGTATTGCTAACTTGAGGCATCGGAAAATGATTGCGCCATTGACCGACAAAAACCTGGTCTAAAGTCAATGGCGCAGCACGTCTGGCGTTCTGGCGCAAAATGGCTGCCGTGCATCACCCAGGTGGGTGCTACACATTGGTGGTGGATGAGGTGGGCTTTCCCCCTCACTGTGTAAAGCGCTTTGGGTTCTTGAATAGCGCTATATAAGCTGAACTAATTATTATTATTATTATTATAGTTATTTTAACTGCAAATTAGTCAAATGCACCCATGGCATAGGCACAGCGCGTGCACACTATGCTTGTTGCACACACACAGGGAATCTCAGCAGTACACAAAAATGCAAAAGATTACAAATAAAAATAATATGGTGCAAATCCGCCATCATAATAGCAATGCGCGAAAGGTACAAATGCACCTGGCACTTAAAGGGAATGGGAGATGACGGCACATGGACCCTTTTATCCGCTGTCAAACTAGCAAAAGTGGATTTGGACATGCCCAAAGAGCACTTGCGCCATGCGCTTCACGCCATGCACTTTGATTGTTAAAATAGGGCCGTATGTGTTAATGTACTTTGTTAGGTAATATGTGTTATGGTACTTTGTGTTATGATACTATGTGTTACTGTACTGCGTTATGGTACAGTGTATTACAGTACTGTGTGTTATGTAAGTGTTTGCTCTGGTATTGTGTGCTATGGCACTGTGTTACAGTGCTGTGTTTTGGTACTCTGGTCTTATGATACAGTGTGTTTATGGTACTGTGGTATGATATAGTGTTTTGTTCTATGCCTTCTTCCATCTGCTGGAGGTCAGATACCAATCATGCCCAAATCTGTCCCTGGCCTCTGTTCAAGTGACAACTCCAAGAGAGAAACACACAGAATCGCATATAGTGCCCCCCCACACCCACACAACCACATAGCCCATCAACACATACATGCAAATAAACGCACACAAATAGCCACTGCACACACATGTACATTTTAATAGTCTTATGCAGAGTGACTTACTGTAAGTGCAGGGACATTCCCCCTGGAGCAACTTGGGGTTAAGTGTCTAACCTAAAGACACAACAACATTTGGCAGAGTTGGAAATTGAACCACAAGTCTGACTCCCTAAATGTAATCGGACACCCAAATCACAAACACACACACACATACACACACTCAAACACACATAGCCCCCACCCACACACACAGTCATGTACAGCTAACCTTGTGGGGACCAGAATACATAAAAATCCATGTTACCGAACCTTAACCCTATCCTTACCTGTAATCCAAACCTCAACCTAACTCTTACCTTTACCTAACCCTAACCTTATCCTCACTTTAACCCTTTCCTCAATATCCTAACATTACAACTACGCCAGAATTTGACTTTGTCCTCATGGGGACCAGCAGAAGGTCCTAATATTGGCATTTTAGTATTACTATCCTTGTGAAGACTTGCTGGCCTAATACGATCTGTTAAACCAAAACAAACTCTCACACACAGAGCTTGAATGGTATTGTTCTGGTTCTTGATTGTCTTGCAAACAGACCTTGAAGGAGGAATGACTGACTCACTTATATTTTTGCCGAATAACCTTACCCTTTTTTCACTTCTAGCCTAACCTCTCTCCCCCCTCTCTTTCTCACAATGTCTCTGTCACTTTTTTGTCTTCTTTTTTCTCTTCCTCTCCCTTTCCACATCGCTGGTGCAACGGTATGAAACAGGCAAACAACGAATCCCTCTTTAAAAAGGGTTTTTCAGTACGATCACTCAATATTATTATACTTTATACAATAGGATAATCAACTTAAATGTTAGGCACTTGTCAAAAGTCCCTCCTTTAGACGTTAGTCTTTTGTGTACCATTTTGAGCTAGCATTGTTATGGACAGAGCAGTCGTGCGATAGTGGAATGCATGCCACTTCAACACCAATGAGTGGGTAATGTGGGCGGCAATGGCCGGAAAGGGGTGGAGTTCCAGGTTCTGGCAGTGAGGGTGGTGCGGCCGACACTGGCTAAAGGCACAAAGCAGTAGGCTGTGGCAGTGTGGTCAGTGCAGCTGGCACCAGCTGAAGGGGCGGAGCTACAGGCTCCGGCATTGGGGGTGGAGCAGCCTGCACCGGTCGAGTAGGCGGAGTCCATAGCTCTGGCTTAAGGTGCTCTAGGCATGATGACCCACAGGTGCTGTGGAGACTCGGCTGGTGGACTCACTAGTGTTTTGGGGACCCAGACTGTAGGGCCCACCAGTTTTATGGAGACCCAGGTTTGAGGACTCAGTGGAGTTGTGGAGACCCAAGACTCCATGCTGTCCAGCCTTGCCTTAGGGACCCGGTCTGATGGACTGGTAAACCCATGTATGCTGGGTTGGTGCCTGTGCATCAGTGGAACACCTAACCACAGTGCCCCCTCAAAAGGTCCCTTGGGAAACTAAGGGTGCTTCTCCACCATGCGGCCCTCCACACTACACCGGTCCTCCTGGCTAGAAGACTGGGTCAGAGCATCTCCCAGTCAGCAGTGGTGAGTACCTTCCAATTAGCGGTCCGAGGAGGGACAAACCACAAACTGGCAACTGGGTGTTAGGCGCCCAGAGTTTATCAATGCACATCTCATCCCTGTTTACTCTTGACACTTTGTAGAACAATCTACGCCAAAACAAATGACATTGTTATTCTGTAAATATTAGTATCCCATTTATTTTATTGAAACTTGTTGTGTTAATAATATTGTATAAGTAACAGTGTTGGGGATAGTTACTTTACTTAGTTACTTCTCCAAAATAGTAACTATGTTACGTAACTGTGTTGCTCTTTATTGAATTTAACAAATTAAACTACTTTAACTTACTTGTTTGAAATGCTTTTTACATATGGTTTTTGTTTTGGTGTGTCTAGGTTTAGTATCACACAATACTCATTGGACATAAATATACATTTATTAACATTCCCAAGTATTTTAATGATTTGTATAAAGTTTAATGGTAAGTTGAATAAGAAATAATTATTATTTACAGAAACAACCTGGGAGCAATTAGGGTTAACTGTCTTGCTGGAAGACATAATGATAGAGGCTTCACCTTGGCAGTCAGGGTGTTCGAACCAGGGTCCCCAATCAGACGCCCTAACAACTAGGCCACCTTGCTGCCCTAGATAGTGATTGCCTGATCATGTCAGGTTCAGATTTGTGTGGTAACTACTATCTCTGGGCATGAGCCAATCGACCAATTTAATCATAGTCTATTTTTGTTGAAAGTAAATTAATTAATTATTAATTTAATTAATATTAGTTACACACAATATGCAATAGGATTTGCTAGTGTAATTAATAGAGATACATGGAGACAACATTGAGCAAGCCTGAACCAGAAACATTGAGTGTACAGGGTACAGTTTAGAACATCTGTAGGCATTCTGAACCTGTGTTTTTGGCATAAATACCCAAGTTCTAAGCAAATGTTTCCTGAATCCTGGCACACATTATGTACTGTACATCAAAAGCAAGTGAAAACCACCATAACACACGTGCTAATCGACTCTTATGCACATTGAACATTTTGTGTGACATGGAGTAGTTGTTTTTTTAAACACGTTTTTATTGGAATAACTGGCGAAAATATCACTTGAAAATGACATACCTCCACTCGTTTTAGATGCAATAATAGAAAATAATTTGAGTGAGACAAGCAAGGACAGGCTATCCATTTTCTATCCACTCCAAAGGCTTTTTTCACCCGACACACAGCTCGCAGGACATATTTTTTTCTCCATGCTTTTTGATAGTTTTCAAATAATGCAAAAAAAATTCTAGCTGTTAAAATGCAGACTATGTATTCTTCAATTTTGCTAACCTCCAATCCGCATTTGCATTCCTATTTAAGTGTGGGATCTCTTTTATTTTTATAGATTGGCATAGAGGCACACTTGTAATGATTACTCCCAATAAAGTAAAAGGAACAATGTTTATTTGAAATAGGGTTACCAATTCAAGGATGCAATAGCAAAATACAAGGGCACAGAGGAATGATCCAAAGCATAGTAATGATCATAAGCAGGGTTCAGGCCAGAATAACAATAGGTAAAACACAGGCTAAGGTACAGAGGACTAATCCTAGGCAGAACAATCATCAAACAAGGCAGAAGGTCGAACCGGAATATCAATATGTAATAGAATGTTCAGAATAAGGAAGATTAATACTCAAAAATACCTCGCAAAGAGGAAATGATATGAGTGTGCTTTATATGGAGACTGGGTGAGTGTAGGTGTACAGAATCAGGCTGATTGAGTCTGGGCTATGGGAATTGTAGTTCCAAACATGTATTGTTAAGGAAGCTGTAGTCCACAGGAAGTAGAACTGGTGAATGGGAATTGTAGTTCAGAGCACAAGAGAACAGGGAAGTGGCAGTTTCCAGGGAAGGGGAACTGGGAAACGTTACAGAACCCCCGCCCAAGGCGCAGCTCCTGAGGCGCCAAAAGGTGGACACGCCACAGGACACCAGGTGGCCGAAGAACCAGGCAGGAGACCGCAGCAGCAGAAACCAGGCGGGCGGAGGCACACCAGGGCGAAGCCGACAAGTAGACAGGGTTGGAGGACGGAGCCACGGCGGGCCGGAGGGCGGAGGCAGCAGCAGCGGCCGGGAGGGACGAAGGAACAAAGGAGGTCCGGAGGATGGAGGCAGCAGCGACGGGCCGGAAGGATGAAGCAGCAACGGCGGGCCGGAGGGCGGAGGCAGCAGCAGCGGACCAGAGGGACGAAGAAACAACGGCGGTCCGGAGGACGGAAGCAGCAGCGACGGACCGGACGGCCGAGTCCGGGCAGGCGAAGGTCCGGCCGAGCAAGGGAGAAGCGGAAGCCGAGGCGAAGGCGGACCAGGCACCGGAACCACAGCAGACACAGGAAACTGCAAAAACACAGCACAAACAGACACAGACAGACAGACAGACACTGGGACAGGGGCAGACACTGGCACTGGGACAGGGGCAGACACTGGCACTGGGACAGGGGCAGACACTGGCACTGGGACAGGGGCAGACACTGGCACTGGGACAGGGGCAGACACTGGCACTGGGACAGGGGCAGACACTGGCGGGACAAGGCAAGGCTCAGATTCGGAGACAAGGCAAGGCTCACGTTCAGAGACAAGGCATGGCTCAGGTTCGGGGACTAGGCATGGCTCAGGTTCGGAGAAAAGGCATGGCTCAAGCTTGGCCGATGGTAGTGTAGCAACCTCTGGTGGCCGGGAGGCTTGAGCGACCTCTGGTGGCCTGGAGGCTTGAGCAGAAACAGCGGCCTCTGGTGGCCTGGAGGCTTGAGCAGAAACAGCGGCCCCTGGTGGCCGGAAGGCTTGAGCGTGAGCGGCCCCTGGTGGCCGGAAGGCTTGAGCGTGAGCGGCCCCTGGTGGCCGGAAGGCTTGAGCGTGAGCAGCCCC
Source organism: Umbra pygmaea (assembly GCA_016801145.1). Classification (NCBI taxonomy): domain Eukaryota; kingdom Metazoa; phylum Chordata; class Actinopteri; order Esociformes; family Umbridae; genus Umbra; species Umbra pygmaea. The sequence continues at coordinate 39,839 of JACXGM010003837.1, forward strand.
TGGTGGCCGGAAGGCCTGAGCGTGAGCGGCCCCTGGTGGCCGGAAGGCCTGAGCGTGAGCGGCCCCTGGTGGCCGGAAGGCCTGAGCGTGAGCGGCCCCTGGTGGCCGGAAGGCTTGAGCGTGAGCGGCCCCTGGTGGCCGGAAGGCTTGAGCGTGAGCGGCCCCTGGTGGCCGGAAGGCTTGAGCGTGAGCGGCCCCTGGTGGCCGGAAGGCTTGAGCGTGAGCGGCCCCTGGTGGCCGGAAGGCTTGAGCGTGAGCGGCCTCTGGTGGCCGGAAGGCTTGAGCGTGAGCGGCCTCTGGTGGCCGGAAGGC